>JBBMKB010015563.1:0-21230 GCA_037833945.1 Alaria marginata | reverse complement strand
TCCAGCCAGTGAATCGCCCGAAGGTTTGTTTTGTACATATCATACACACTATATCATATCAACAGATGTAGGATCTAGATTATCTAGATGATCTATATGATCTATATGATCTAGATGAGCTATATGATCTAGACGATCTAGATGATCTAGATAATCTGTCCGACGTGTAGAATACTGTGTCAAACCCACCTCAATATCCGACACGGCAGGGCCATCCGTGATATATCTCTGCCAGTGAATAGCCTGAATAAACGCAGATAGAGAGCAACAGCACAGGGCACAGAATAAGTCGAAGCTACCAAGAAGCCCAAGGAAACACTCTACAGGAAAACATGCGATTTGAACGAAGGCAGGTCGGGTGAAAGGCACAGGCACACAATAGATTGGTAGAGTTGTGAAACAGAGCCGATTCGCCGCATTAATAGGAGCGATTCAGAGCGGAATCGGACTCGGCAAATCGGGACGATACTTTTACCGATGTTTTTTCTAGTATCACATCGGTTGGTACCGCCCTCAACAGCAGTACCCAATTTCGCACGGATTGTGAAGAAATGATTAAAAAAAAAAATAGTAGCCACAAACTCGTTGCGCTCACCCGATATACCGGCGATATATCGGATGATATCGACTGCACCGATACCCGATGTTTTGAATATCGGTAAACACAGCTGACTCACAACCCTAGGGATCGGACCGTAGGCATGGTAGCCACCAACGAATACCCATTATGTTGGGACCCGCGCCTAGCACCCAAAAAGCGCAGTGCTACAATATACAATGTCGAGGAAGAGCGTGCACCCGTCCAAGTCTATCGACACTCTGTGCGCGTGTCGTGAGCCTGCCTCCCTACGTTACAATTCGGACGCATCCTGTCCCCCAAAGGACCGGGCTGCTCGGTGAGACCGATGCTGTTGATGCTGTTGTTATCACATTTTTTTCGGCATTGTTAACTTTGTTTCTTTCTAAAAAGTCCCAAAATGGGTTAGTAACGGGCGTTTTCTGTACTGTAGTGTACCGTACTGTACCGCACCTGCGCGAGGGATGCCTCGTAGTAAACCTGCCCGCTCAGCTTGCGGAGCGGTTCGAGCGCCCTGACGGCTGTTCTTGAGTACATCGCGACCAACGCCGGCTTGTCGCCGTGCTTGGCAATCTGTTTCGGTTCGATTAAGAAGTCCGGTCGGGGTAAGCAGCGTATGAACAACATAGATGCACCAATGAGTCATCCCACGGTAGGGATTGTACTTTTTGAGGTCAAACGTTCCTGACCGGTTGAGCTCCTGAAGTGAGGAACTACCGGTTGGTATTATAGTTTTACGAGTGCATTTGTTTTAGGACCAGCGAATAGAAATGTTGATCGGGTTGCGCGAACGAAAATCTTGAAAGTCATGTTTGGGGTGAGATATTGAGCTCGTCATGTCAGGAGCTCAGGAACTTATTGCTGCACCCCTACCGTGGGATAAATCGAATAAGGAATAACCCCCCCCGCCCCCCGGTACTTCGTAAGAACGAAATACTCACGTTTGGGGGAACACTTAAGATATTTATATTACGAAATGATGTTTACCGGTGAGCGCCACACTAAGTCCTACCGCGCATGTATAACAGGTGTGTAAGTTTACCGGTAATTACCGGTACTCAACTTCGCGGGTAGGCATCTCCGGCGAACGGAGTAGTTTTCCTCCTCCCGGGGGGGGGCTACTATAATAACGCCTCCCCCTATAATAAAAAATAGCTCGTCTTTGGTTTGTGATTGGTACTCACACTGCATGTTGTCAGATGGTAAACCACGAAAACAATACTTGAGGAAAACCGAGAACATGATTATAACAAACTTAACGGTTGCGCAAGGTTGGTGTCGCCGAAGGGTTTCAAGACTTGCTTTGATCAGATGCTGTGTGGGGGCGGGTCGATGCCCTATGCGGGTGCTCGTTCAAAGTAGCGCGCACACCGTCGCGGAGAGAGCGAGCGCATGTTCTGCTTTGAACCTACAATAGATCGGGTCCTGGGATGACACACAAATGGCCTGGGCTTGTTGCCTAGCGACTACAGTAGTTCCTGAAGACAATCATGTTTCCATCGATACTAACGGCGTCCACCAGCGGAGATCCTCCCTCCGCTCCGAGGTTAAGTCGGAGGTAGCCCATCAAACTGAAGTTTTGGTCGAACCAGATGGACGCCTCGGCAAATACGTCAGCCAAAGAGTGCTATCTCTATCGTTTATACCAGGGTACAGTATACCATAGCGCGTGCCACTCTTTGACAATGCCAAACTCTGAACCACTCTAAAAATAGCCAACCCAACCGGCACCAGCGGCGCTTACCAGCGGCAACCCCAGCTCCGCTCCGAGGTTGATTCGGAGGTAGTCCATGATGCTGAAGTTTCGGTCGAAGCGGGTGGACGTCTTGGGGTTCGCACCGAGAAACCTGTCGTTATCCTTCAAAAACGAAGCAACAAAAAAACGAGGCAATCGAATAAAACCGTTTCACACATCGAATAGATCAAGATCCCCATTGCATTATCTACATCTGCCCGAGACAGATAACCCGCTGATCGACATGACCTGCACGAATCGGGTAGACATGTTGGGATTCGGTCCGACAAACCTGTCGCTGTCCTTCAGAACGTGGCGACAACATGGGAAAATATCATACACTTCGGACACATCAGACCCCCCATTCGACGAGATATATCTGTCTCCCTTTTCAACATCCAGACATGTCAGGGTATAGATACATCCCTGATATACATGTTCCGCATGGTGGAGGTCAAGGTGCCAAGTTGGAGCCGTACGCTCTGCACGCTCGATGAATAACAGACATTTCTCGGGTTCGATTCGTACCGGCCCTGCAGAGCATGTCAAAGCGGCAAATACAGGAGCTAGACTATCAAGATCGTCAATGGTCCCATGTGTGAAATAGTTGGGCAGACGACTTTGCTGACGCCCATAATAACAGCATCAAAGGGATCCACGGTGCGCCTCACGAAGGCCCCTTACCTCCTATGCGAGGCGGGCTGGTGCCACAAGACCTCAAGCCTAGCATATTTTACGTTTTGATGTATCGACGCAAGGAACGAAAACACACAAAACTAATCTCAGTATATATATATACGTGAACTGCAAAGCGTGTTGTTATTTCGGCAACACACATATACGATATTTAACACTGTCGTGCGATATACATATAAGCGTCCAATGGTGAGCTTGTGGACATTTGCAACCTGTCACCAAAGCCTACCAAATAGCCGTAGCTTCTGACTAAGAAAACCAAAGGAATAGGTCTAAGTGTAGAGTGAGAGTCGCGGCCCGGGGTATTTCCACCAGAGATGTGGAGCTGGCGCACCTTTTTGACTGTGTTTTTGGTGCGCTGGAACGCCTTCACCGCGCAGATGTCGTTGTAGGGGTCCCACTTCTGGTCTTCGAACTCGTTGCTGTAGAAAACAAACAAGGCATTTGCATATTGAGCAAAACACAATAAATGACAGGTAAACATTAGGTCGACGTGTGTGTGATCTTCACTCTGAAAAGTTCTTGCAACTCGTCCACATCCAACACAGCTAGTGTAGAGGCCGTTTTTGATTCCTTCATTCTAACGCAAGACGTTCATCAACACCCAGCTTCAGAGGAGACGATATACACGAAGTAGAGTACTGTAGAATCATAGCTTAGGGAGAAAATCACCAACCACCTTCCAACTTCGAGGCAGACCGCGTGCGAATTGCTACCGGCAGTCGAGGTGCGGCAGGGTAGCAAAGAACAAGAGGAGCATGTTAACAAGACAGGATCGGCATACACGGCCAATCCTGGTTGTGTTCCACATTTGTTTACACGCAAATGGCAATTGATAAAGGTGTGCTCTCATTGAATGCTTGGGCTCACGAGTGCAACTCCCGCCGTAGCACGGCTCGGAGCCTAAATTAGGGAACCATTCATGCCTGAGTATGTCCGTTATCTTGAGGGGCCAGAAGATAGAGTATTTCCGCCGCGTAGCCCCGTTCTTTCGTCGGGGCAACGCTGATCTAAGATAATAGACTACTGTAGGGAGCCATACCCGAGTACGTTGTTGATCTAGGAGTACGGAGTACGACACCATACCCGAGCACGTTGGTGATGTAAAAATACAATGAACAGTAGGGGCCTATACCTGAGTATGTTAGTGGTGTCCCTACTTGTGTATCTTGAGGACGTTCGTACCTTAGCATGTTGGTGATCTTCACGACTCAAAATGTAGGAACTTCAGCGGAGCAGACCACTGCGGGGAAACATTGATGTTTTTCATACATGAGTGTATCGGTGATGTTCGAACCTGAGTATGTTGGCGATCTTGAGGCTGAAAGGCTGGAAAGTAGAGTATCCCCCCCTCACGTATTCCTCGTTCCATGGTTTGACGACATACACTGGAGGAACGCCAATGATTGCAGACTCCCCTAACTCTAAAACTATACCAGGTACACTAGGAATCCATAGCGGACGATGCTGGCTGGTGTGGATGCATGCCGAAAAGTTCATATATATGTCACTTAATCCATAATAGGAGTACGTATTAGAAAACCACACCTACCTGAGTATGTTGGAGATCTTGAGGCTGGAGGCCGGGAAGTAGAAGATTTCCGTAGCGTAGCCCCCGTTCCATGCTTCGCGAAGGGGGTTCTTCCCTCCGGGCTTAGGGAGCTCGTTTGGACCGAGGAACAACATCCTGGCCGGCACCTTGGAATCCGTGACTCTTATGGCTGACACATCGCCGTCTAGCTGTAGCGTGTACTCTGACAAAAAAACAAATACAGTAGTACAAGCGTGCAAACCAGGGTGTCGGTTTCCATTGAGCACAGACGGTAGATAAGTTATGCCACTGCTGTAGATACTCCTTTGGCCGAGGAACAGCTTCCTTGTTGGAGCACCCTGGCGCCCCGTGACTTTTCATGGCTGAGACATCACGGTCCAGCTGTAGCGTGTGCTCTGCCTTGGACGAAGTGATCGATGCGGTCTTTCATGCTCCTGAGCGATTCACACAAAACGACGGACCCTCATTTTTTGTACCAAACCTGTGTTAAGCCCGATTGGTTTTGGCGAGATTGCCCTTGGGAGCTTTCTGGAGGCACCACAGCAAGTCGTTTCTGAGTTAGTTCTGTCCTCTTACCTACCGTCACGCCCAAAAGGCCAAGGCTCAAGACCTTAAGAGCGAACCCCGCCGGGTCATCAGCGCGAACGAGGTCCACCTGGGTGCCATCCCACTTGATGATGCTGGTCTTCAGCACGTAGTCGGCAACCGTCTTGAGTAAAGATAATGTAGGCAAGAACAGAAGTCGAATCAGGCACAAACGTTTGAGAAACCTTCACCCCGTGATATAGGGAGGGGCTGTAACTTACAGAAATTTCATCACTATTAATAAATGTGTTTGGGGAGAACAAACAAGAAGTTCGTCGTTCTGTCTAATTTCGTGATACCGGTCTTCAACAAAGGCAGTCGGCAATGGACTGTTGACAGGTTCGAGCGACGCTCCATCCATGCAGGCGGTTGGCCGCCGGTTATACAAGTACTTAATGTTTTGAGGCAAACGTTATGTGTGCATATACATGCGAGGGATATATACAAGCTGCAACTGCTGAAGCGGGTATTCCAGATTGAAAATGTCTCTGTCGCGCGATTACTATTAAAGGGGACCATAGTAAAGAGGACCTACGGTACACACAAAAAACTATATATTCCCCTAGTTTTGCAAACAATATTTGATCCTGTTTACCATGGTGCCCCGTAATAGGCGCGATTACTAGCAGGAACCAGTCCACAACCCCGTTCCGACTGAATGATACCAGGACTGCTTGCAGTATCGCATACAACCGCTAAATCGTTGTAGCAAACGTTCTCCGAGACAAGCACCGAAAAGGATTGCACTATCATCGTGTACAACCGCCAACAATAATATAATAGTGTACTGAGGCGAGTTTAACTGTGACCTGTTGTGCAAGTTGCTAGCGACATCGAATCAACGACATACTGCGGGGTGGTAAGTGCGCTGTGTCTTACCTGTGTCTTTCCGGCTCCGTGGCAGCCGACATTGATCACCCCCCCGTAGGTCACAGATTCCAGGACAACGTCCGAGGCCAGGAACAGCCCGCGCCATTTGCCCCTTAGGTGAAGTTGCCCGAACGAAAATATGCACACAACGAATAGATCACGATGTAGAAAATCTAACTCCTATGCGCCGTGATACCATGTTGGGCAAAGCCCGAACGAGCCTTTTCTACGATGATAGAGGTTCGCCGTTTTCTTTTCTGAAGCTCCTCACTTGAGGAGCCCTATACCTCACCGAAAACAATATTTTGAGCAAACCGAAAGTGCAATCCGATGAACCAACCCGTGATCCATCTACCCAAAAAAAACATACAGCAAAAATGGAGTGGCATTCCGACGATTTTGGGTTAAGGAGTCCCGTCATCCAGAAAACAAAAAACGCCAAAAAAGGGCTACCTCTGCCATAGAACGTGTCGAACGAAAACATGCACACGTCAAGCGGATCACGATTTGGATCATCTACCGTAGCTCCTGTATGTGCCGTCAAGCGATGCTGTCCAAGAGCCGCATGGTACAGGTTCCCCGGGCACACATGTATGTGCGCAAGAACGGTGTTCTACATATCACATCAGGTAGATATATTATTAGGAAAAAGGTATAATATCAGCCGTCGACGTAAAGTCAACTAACTGAGGGTTTATTTTCGGATTGCCCGCAACAAAAACGTCATCACATTTTACTTGGTGTGTATTTAGAGTTGGCGTTATTCACCAGTAAGCCTTCTTATAGGTCGTGCAAGAAAATGGAATTCGGCGCGAATTGTGCACGAAAAATACCTACCAGGTACATCAAGATAAAAAGGGAAAATCAGATCTGCCCGGCGGTGTGTGCAAATGTGTGTTCCGCCTCCCATGTCAAAGAGAGTTCAACAGCGGGGACAACCAACAGCAAAACATAGAAGGAGATAAACGGGCGCTACGAGTGCCCAACACAGCATCAGCAGCGACACGAACAAACAAGGGCAGCATCGCGCTTAGTGCCAGCGATGACAAGAGGGTGGGACACACAATTTAGTGCGAGGCCTCACCGTTCCTTGGCGTCCATGTACGTAGCGAGCTGGCCTCCTGTCACTCCGGGGCCGATGGTAACCTGTACCATGTCGGCATACAGTACAATCCCCATGGGGAATCGATTTTGAGCGTGAACAACAGTTCAGGGCACCTACTGTACAGCAGTAGTACTCATGAACAGGGTAATAAGAAAGGTAGGCTGGAATTTTTACGGGAGCATGATAAATTAGAGACCCGTTGTACTGAAGTGAGTGTAAAACGCACCCGCTTACAAAGACATGCAAGAAACCCAGCCTGGGTCAGTACTTCCGTTTGTTACTACGAATAGGTGTCCTGTACTGCACAAGACCAATATAAAGGCACTCACTACTGGTAGGGGCGGTTACACCGGGTAATCACACCCCCTGAGGCCAGAGGGACACCGCTACAAAATGTATCAGATTTGGACCACATAATCGGTGCATCAGCTTTGTATATGTTTGGTTACAGTGCTCGGAAGTGATTCTTCGATTTAGACGCAAGGTATAAGATACAGTAATATATAGAGGGCACGGCGAGAATAGGCCGCCACAAGAGAACGGCTACTCCACAATACATGTACTGGTATCGGGTCCACCGGTAGAATAGCAGCAAATTGAGATACCTGAGGCTACCAGAAACATTAATGCACATAAGACAAAAACACGAACGCATTCGAGTCTACACAACAATCTTCAGGGGAAAATCACATGTCGATTTTGCATCGCACGGCAGCCACACCTGCTTAGGTTGGTCGGCACTCCAGTCGAGTTTGTTCATGCCACTAGTGTCCAGCATCCATGCTCCATCGTCGGCAAAATGAGGGGACCAGGAGTGGCTAGAGCCCATGCACCGAACCTTCGGCATGGGCTTCTGTGCGCGAACCTGCGCAAGAGAACACAAACAAAGTGAAGACACAACACAGGATGTGAAGACATGACATACGCCGATTAAAAACAGCCCAGCGTCATTCGAGGTGCATGGTCCGCAAAATGAGATGACCAGGAGAGCACCTAATCTTCGGCACGAGTTTTTGGACGCGAACCTGCACAGAACAACACACAAAGTGCAACACCATCATACACTTGGACCGAAAACAACTGGGTATCGCCCACCTGGGTATAGTGCAGCTGAGTATCGTACGGGCTACACATAACGACTTTTGGAGAAATACGGTGGAGGGTGCGCCGTGTCCACATTGAAACAAATGCTCACTCCGACGTAGAATACTACGTACCTGAAAGCAGCGTGCGTCCTAGGTAGTACTTCGTACCTGGTATGTACCCGCCGACACAGGTACTCTGTTTTAGACGGCGACGGCACTCGGTTTATGATACGAGACGCCCTCTAAACATCTATTTTGAGAAACCCGACGGTAAGCTGCGATCGAACACTCTCAAACGCTTGAGTATACACGACAACTAGTCAAGCTACATAGTCTCAGGTCTGCCTCGCAGACGACAAGAGTACACTCTCAACAGACCGGCAGGCAGGCGTGTGGACGAATCATCCATATCAAGGGGGCCCCACTCGCCTTCCTAATGCCAAGCTGCACGTTGAAAGTGATTACATGCGATTTTTTAATCGGGTTAAGCGTTGACGTACGACATGAACCCCAACACGGCAGAAATAATGGTGAGACATATAGTGCTGTGCACACGCTTCATACACATCGCACACCCTGCATACGGTGCTGTACCCCATTTAAGACCACACCGTGACAAACTAACTTAGGCGGTCTTATCTCTGCTATGGATTTGCCTGGCAATTGGTACTACTGCATTTACGATTCCACACTATTGCCAAGTCCTGTTTTTCGTGACAAGCCGATTCACCCGGTCTCATACCCCGAAAGGTCTAAAACACGATGACCTTTAAATAGGTGCACCACCCACTGTATTACTGTACACAATATATCTACCTGTTTGGCAGCATCTCTCCAACAACTACATTCAAAACGCACCCACCCTAAGCCGGTGTGCTGGATGTGTTTTACTTTAGTAGAAAGCACGGTTTGGCGTGGACCACAATAAATGCACAATACAAATGATGATCCCTCTACGTACGAGACAAGCAAACCAGGCAAACTTACACTCGTGGTGCCTCATTAGTGCGGTGCCTTGCCAGATGACAATAACCACACTAAAGTGGGACCCCGCACTATCACGAGATATTGGAGAACTCTCTATGGAAAGGTCGTGGTTGCAAGAGATTTCCACCGTATCAAACTGGGCCCCCGCACTAAAGGGTATTGCACTAACGCGGGATCACGACTGTAAGCAGAACCCTGTTCACAGCTAGACAAGGGGTTCATAGAACGGTGAGGGCACCCACCTGCCCCAGGTGCTGTTGCACCTCATCTCCCCATGTCATTGATGCTCTTGGGCATTACAACACCCGCACACATATATACCAATACCGGTAGACCTCTACGCGACAGACACAAAAGCACAAACGATGGGTAAGGGCGGATCCTTCGTGTGCTGGATGGGTTGTGTTTGATTCGAAATAACAGTTTCGCGAGAAAGAGAACGGACCTACATATGAAGACCGATAGCCCTTCACGCGACAAACATACCAGGTACACTCGAGGACGTGGATCCGTGTTCCCCGCTACACACGGGATTCGCAGAACGGCGCCGGTAGTCACCTGCCTGCGCCAGGGGCTGTTGCACCTCACTCACTGTTCTTGTTTGGCGTGACAACACGCACCCACAATGTCATCTATAATCTCTACCCCTCTGTCTATAAAAATAAGGTCTGTTTGATGATAAATTTGGTTACAAAGCGGTGCTTATATTTACGGACAGAGTGTATACCTCAACGGCACAAGCACGCCAGGTACACCTCGGCAAGGAGACCTGCCTGTGTTTGCAGCTATACGAGGGATCCACAAAACGTTGTGGCCACTCTTACTCACCTGTGCTAGATACTGTCGCGCCTCTCCGCCGTTCTTGGACGCGACAGCACACGCAGCCTTTAAACTCCACACAAAGCCGATCTCTACGTAAACAAGCACAGCAGGAATATACCTGGCACTTGGCAAATATAAACGGCTACATAACAGTTCCAAAGAAACGGCTGCATCAATCACCTGCGCTAGAAGCTGTTGCACCTCACTGGCGCTCTTGGGCGTGAACACCCTAGCGGGCTTAGTCTGCACCGAGCCTGCCCAGTTTCGGAACTCGCCGTCCTTGCTGACGGGTCCCGAAAAATCCCCCTTGCTAGCGTCGTCGCCCGCTGCACCTGCTTACAGGAGCATGACGACATAGTTGATGATATGCTACTACGCGTGCTACGGCCAGCCAGCGTAGCGCATACTGGTACCTTTCCTGCGGCCTCTCACTTCGGGATCTCTGTGCCCGACCCAACGATCGACTTCGAGAAAACGAAAAAAACTCGATGAACAATCACAGCATGGGAAAGCCATCTAGAGGGTAACATCGTAAGATACACATCAGATGCAAGGACATATTGGGTAGTAGATATTTTTCTTGGCGGAGGAACGATTGCCAGTCAGCCAAAAACAAGCAATCATGCCTATCGCCGCACATTGGCCATAAAAGCACGAAACGTTGCTCTGAATAGTGGAGTCAACACATCGGACATAGCATGACCTACTGTAGATCATCTAGATCCTATATATCTGTCGTCATGTCAATGCTGCGCAGGATCTGTGTAGTATAGATCCAACCTAAAAACCCTGTGCTAAATAAACCATTCAGACCATCCGGCCCCCACCCGGCAACACGATCTACAAACCGTGCAGATAATAGCTGTTATTACGGGGAAACGTAGATAATAGGACCAAACATAGGTAGTGAAAGCAGAGAAATATTTAGGTTTTTGTGTCTACCGTAGGTCCTATTAACTACGTCCCCCCGTAATAGCGATAGCATATATGCCTTCTCTCCAAGAGACACAGGTCGTGGATCGGCATCTGATCTACCCCACGTGCGGAATAGTTGGCCCGATTGATGGCACGGCTACACCTGTGTAGGGAGACGGTCCAAAACAGAGGTGCGCGCCTTCGCTACAAGTACGGGCTTGATAGTGTGGTGGAGAGAAATGTTGCAAATGAAAATTCAGTTTAATTCTATAATTATCTGAAAACATGGTTCGAAGTATACGAAGTACATGACATGTCTCGTAGGAGGTTTGGTAAGCCTTTCCACGTCCAGGAAACACACCCTGTACTCTAACTCCAAGCAGGCTGTGCCCGAAAACGCTTGCGCCTTTGTAAAGGGACTACTCGTATGTTCCACTCTTCATACACGTGCACGTCTATCTCTGTCGTGTGCCGGGTCTCAAGTTTAGACAGCCGGCTATTAATAATAAAATGCACGGGTGCTTTCGCGACAAACAAACACTCGACAGCTTGAGCAAGTTCAGCGACCACGACGACCACTCGCCGCCGGAATATATAAATACTTCCAAGTATATACCTAAGAAGCGCGTTTGTTGCGCATGGGTTGCCTCAAAAAAAAAGCAAGGGTCGATTTGACAGGTCACCATGTCACTATAGATCCCGACATCACTGAAACTAACGATCGGACTGGCTCTCCTTTCCAACGAAACGACACAGACTGCTGTACATTAGAGCGTTTGACACAGGGACTCCGGTACCCGGGTAGGGCGAGATATACGGTAGAACCATCCTCCAATATGCAAGGAAAAGCAAACGCTGACGTGATAAAAAGCCCTGTTAATAATTTAACCCGTTTGTGACCAATGCATATGACACCAACAAGAAGTACGGCGATGGTGGGAGCGTGCAATCTAGTCCAAAAGTGATTAATGATGCTATGATACGCGCAAAATGTACAACTCCTTGCATTAGACTTGCAAACAAAAAGCACCAGCCTTGAACCTACTACGAAGCCTGCGTCGCTTCGTGTGGCTCATCAGCCCTTAACCTACTATTACGGGGGACCATAGTGAACAGGACCAAATATTCTGAGTAAAAAGAGGTAAGTATATAGGTTTTTGTCTTTACCGTAGGTCCTATTGATTATGGTCCCCCGTAATAGCCCGCGTAGCTTTTCGTTTGGCTAAACCCTGTCGTCGTCCGTTGGATTATAATCATGTTCCACCCAATCCTCATGGAATATCCGGAAGGGTGAACAAACTCGCAGTATTTTCTTGTCATAAAATATGTGCATCTATGTCGTCTTCACATTAAATTCGTTCGATCTAACTATTGATAACGGTATCATAATCGTCGTCAAAACACCCGATGCCCGTCCTGTTTCTTCATATAATACCAGGTACTAATATTAGAGATGAACCAATCTTGTGGTCACAGACTATGAAACAGAGAAACCAACACAATCGCAATCAAACGAACTGTCAGCGTACAATACCAGGTACAACTATCACAGAACAAACAAGCTAAAAAAAAGAAACATATGTACCAAATACGAACTACAAAACAACACCAAATAAAACAAAAAAACCGTCTCCCCAAAAGCAAACAAAAACTTTTGGATTGATTGAATTGAACTGAATTTTAAGTTTGTAATTTTAAAGCTACCCTAAAATACCTTGTACGAGTACCAGGTACCAGGTATATGTTTACCTGAATCCGACCGCATAGTGCCTGTGACGATGGCTTCACCACCAGGCTTCATCTTGTGGTCGCAAAACTGTAATCGAGAGGCGGAGGAGAAACGTTAAACGGCTGCCATGTTGCCCCGTGACCCGTGATATCACATATCGTCGACTAGATCAGAAGAGGCACCCCATCGATCGTCACTCTTTACAGTTCTTAACATCGATCGGTAGTCATTATTGTTAGTTTTCGCATTGGTCGTCACAATTAGTAGTTACAGTTTTAGTTTCCCCGGCGGTCGTTACTTCTAATCAATATGCCTTTGCTTGGTCGTCACTATCAATACTTGAACTATCGGTGACCAGTACTACTGCTATTGTCAACAGGTGTCGGCAATAACAATATTTTATTCAGTTCGTCAGCCAGTGCTTGCGGTTCGCCATGAACTCCTCCACTCCGTCTCTTGCACCTTACCTCAGGAGCCGCTGTACTGGTGTACTGGTGTGTAATGTTCCACGCAAAAGACATCCCTCAACCTCCCCCCCCCGATGCCTAGGACAGCTGCCATAACAAATTTAATACCTCGTACATTGATACAACATCTACTCTAACTACAAGTGCTACCAATATACCGTTACTGCAACTACTGCTGGTGCTACTACTACTACTACTACTACTAAATAGTACTCTCAATACCGCTGCCACCACTCCTACTACTACATACAGTACCACTCCAACCACTACTACTCTCACTACCCTTGCTACTGCTTCTACAAAACTCCACTTACAGTCCATATATTTTTATAACATTAGAGAAGCCTCCGGGACAACGGTGCAAGAAATCAACACCATCAAAAGTATCGCGACATTTCAGGGGGGATCCCACATAATGTACACTACGCACCAACCCCCCGGCTACACCTATAACTACCGAAGCGTGGAGTACACGACATGATGAACTCTGTGCTTTCATTTCTGCTTCCGTTTCACGTCAAGGTTCAAGCGGCCAATACAGCCGGTCAACATACATAATACATCTAACCACAATTCCTCACAGGCGACGGGCAATTTTGTTCGTCGTGTATTTAATGGCCATGTGATCGGGGAAACGCCAGTAGTTTAGATTGTAACGTTTCATAGGTGTTATCATGAGCGAATGCGATGCTTAAGGTTGACACCGCGCCAAACAAAATACGTATTTGATAAAAAAAAACAAAAAATAGGGATCTCTTTGGAGCAGGGATCCCTTTGGAGACAGCTGTAAACCACCAGCGATCGCTAACCGCCGAACGGGATCCTACCTTCCGCAAACGCACAAAAATACATGGCAGCTACGCATGATACAATCATCCTGCTTTTTTTAGTTCCTAACGACGACAGCTATACTATGTCTTAGGAGTACACTCCGCACGAGCAAACTACTAATAAACAAAAACAAAAGCGATCGCCCCAGCCAGCACCCGACCCAATGGGAACTCACCTGGTGCAGGGTTTTCTTGCAGCTGGGGGAAGACCAGCGCTCATCCCATCTCACCGCATTGGGTGTCGAAGAACCGCACCCCATCGTACAGAAGTTCCACACTTACCGGCAAACTAACTGGTTCAGGAAAAACTAAGAAACCACTGCAAGCAGAAGTTGCCGCTATTGCTTCTGTCGCTGCAACACGGAGCTTAGGCGCCGATGGCCCCAAGGAGTTCACATGACGAAATGTTGCGACGGTGGGAAGGGGGGGGCACGGGAGACGGTTGTAAGGACACCACGGTTTCGCACACCACAGTGGTGTTCGTGGGGAAGCGGATGATATTTATCCTATAAAAGGCTGGTAACCAGGTACCAGGTAACATTGACGCTCTACGAATATCATACCGCACACCCCAACAAACACCCGGGGTCGCCAGGAAACAAGAATAGCACAGGGAAGGGGGGGGGGGGGCAGTCCTCCACCCCCGGCGTGGGGATGGGGCCTGGTCACGGACAAGCAGAGGGTAGATCAGCGTGGACTGAAATAGAAAGGTGGAGAAAGGGAAGCAGGGCATAGTAGGTCGACGTTGGGTCGGAAGCAGGTCGTACAGAATGGAAGTACAGCGGCGGTCCCGTATATAAGGCGATCTAGTGACAAGCGGGTTGGAGTCGCCTTATAATCGAATGTTATTCTCGCCTAATACCCGAGGAGTACATATATAAGGCGACTCGCCTTATACAGATACTATTCGGCCGTGTGGCGAACATAATACGGTGTTGAGCGCGCCTGCTCTGACGGTTGGAGTTGCGACATAACTTGTGTTCTACCGTGAACCTCTGTCGTGCATTTTCTCGTCAACTTGACCCCCGGCGTAACAGCATTTTTTCATCAGGACCGTCTGAGATATACTGTAGAGCGCAACCGTGAAGCGATACAGTAGTACCTGATAAGCATTCACAAATTCGCTCGTGTTCATTTTTTAATTCATATTATTACCGTCTTAATAGACTGCGTCGTACTACACGGTGGGTATGAAAAGCCTCGCCCCTCATAAAGGAACGCCGGACAACTGAGACACCAACATACCGTATGTAATGGGTCAAATACTGATGTACATATTAATCTGTAGCGCTGTACCCACGTTTTTGTGGACCACCTGCGAAGGATTAGTACGGGATAATGTAGTATTAATGGTATAAGCGATAGCATGAAAGCCCGGCAGGTAAGGAGAAGAGAAGTGCACCGCAATCTGAAACAAGTACGTACGCGCTTGGCGAGACGTTCCGATCGAAACTGAAAACAGGCAGCCTCGGGCTGCGAAATCGAGAAAATGAACACAACTCGGGGTCATTTCGTCGCTTTTCAGAGATAGAGCTTAGAAAATTCCTGGATGTTTCAAGCAACAAACCGAGTGTCACGTACACATGGTTGCCCACTGTCGGAAAACAATAATAGTCTTCCAACAATGCCAGGACTGGCTGCTGCCGCCGCCGCACAGCATAGCACCTACCCGCATCCTGCTGCAGAGAGTTAAAGTAGTACGGGGGTGGTGTCCATATAGCGCCGGCAAGTGCTATAAGGGCCCGGTGGGGACGCAGACGTGAGACGGCGCCGAGTGAGCTGTCTCCTCACGGTTCGGTGTGGTTGATTAAATAATCTCTCCGTTGGCTCACAGTTTAGACTGAGATATCATAATGTAACATTATTACGGGGGAACGTAGTTAATAGGACCAAATACTGGTAGTAAAAATAGAGAAATGTATAGGTTTTTGTGTCTACCGTAGGTCCTATTAACTACGTTCCCCCGTAATAGTGATGAGGTGGGATGTCCTCCTTGGACCATCACCGCCACATGCATTATCGCCCAACAACGGAAGGTGGCCTTGATGTGACGTACACTATCGGCCATCATACGGCTTTGACCTTGTCTCACAACCCCTGTGACGTGGTTTCACGTAAATCTTTGGCCTATCCAGAACTCTCCATACCGCAAGCTAACAACACATCATATGTACAAGACAGTATCAGGTAAGCCTTAATGCAGTACACGATCCCGACAACCCAGGTCTTGCTATAACGATGCTAGTTGTTGAGCTATCATGTTGATAGTACTGTATTGCATGATACGGATACCATGACGATGGTTGAATACTAGGTTGGCGTTACTGTAGCGGAACATCGGGGTATTGATGGCTCATCTGTAAGCCCGCTAAACAATTATGCGATGCCTGTATAATACCATGTGGATAACGCTCGAGAGGAGCTGAATATATATACACGTCTAAACGCTCTAGTTGCCTACCCACCGGGTTTTCCACCACCCTAGCTATTGTCCGTGCAGTGGTGCTACCCTGTGCCGCTCCCAGAACCCAGGAAATATATAATAGGGTATCAGTCAGGCCCTATGCTACAATAGCAAGTAACAGTCAGTCCGGCCGGATCACTGGGACCAGTGCGCTCGCCTATACTGGCAAAACGTTAACCACACTCTCAAACCCCAAAAAAACAACGCCGTGTATCATATTACATCATATCAGCTACACCAGAGAGCTCCTTCTGACTGTTACACAAATAGAGCTGGCGTGCTTTTGACGTAGTACACAAAACAAAAACACGTACGCCATGCAAGTTCTCTTAACAGTGTTTTTGCTATTTGTATAATATGGTATGTGTCGCGGTGGGTTGTATCAGACACTATAGTCTACAAGAGTAGCATTTGCGTTTGTTTATGCATCCGGTCGCCAGTAGCCTAATATTATGACCACAATTTTGGCTGTTCGACAATGATGTGGCGTAGATGCCGTTCCGGTAGAAAACCGACATCCTTCCATATTAAGGCAATCGATTGCCTGTTGCCTATTTAGAATATTGATATAACTGTAATACAACTCTGTCGGCATGTAGAATAAACACCGTTCAGATTTAATACCCTCAAAAACGGTCCTTTTACATCTCCGGACAGACAATAAAATTCCCGTCTAGTACATATATTCATATAGAATACCAGGTGTGTATGTATGATACCTGGTACATATTATAGCGTGCAGATATTTTATTCCGGAGACGATTGTGGGTTTTTCGTATAATATATACCACATACAATAAACAGGGTATGCAAGACAAACTTGATTGGCAAGGTGCCGCGAGTGAGTGCAGTTTGCACAACAAATAACCGTTTGGATGCGATACCTAGAGGAACGGACCTTGCATTTCCGGACAGACAACTCGTCTGTCTCATTTTAAGATTTATACGTACAAAAATAGCATGCAGGTTTTCGTTTCCGGAGACGATTTTGGATACAGCTTTCTAGAGACAACATGTTACAAGCACTATGTGATCATAACAACATCTTATGCTATGCTACAACAAGTCACGGCACCCTTGTACTGCTACTGTGTTCGTGAACATAAATAGCTTAATGCCGGGGCCGTAGGTGCTTTTGGCGGTCCGGCGGACTTTGATTTGTAAAAATACACGCCGCTGCTTTCGGTCTGTACAACCTCGGTAGGTAGTGTTGAATGGATGGTGCACTCTTATAAAACGGCATGACGAATGAATGCAGGATGGATTCGTACTTGTGATTCCTACAGTCGACTGGTGAGAGGGAGAGTTGAATATGAGTACGGTTTGACGAATGAATGCAGGATGGATTCGTACTTGTGATTCCTACAGTCGACTGGTGGGAGGGAGAGTTGAATATGAGTCGGCTTGTAAGGGGTTTCTCGGGCGTCCGGCGAAGTGTGGTTTGTAAAAATACGCGCCGATTTCGGTCGGTAGAACCTCGGTCATAAGTAGTGTCGAATAGATAATGCACCTTAGTAAAATGGGTTGACGAATTAATGCAGAATGAACTCGTACTTAAGATTCCTACAGTCGACTGGTGGGAGGGAGAAAGCTACACGCTTGTATGATAGCCTAATGCGGGGGGCATGGTTGCTCGGCCGTCCGGCGGACTCTGAATGTTAAAAAAAATACACGCCGCTTTCGGTCTGTCCAGCCTCGGTTGTAGGTAGTGCCGAATGGGTGGTGCACTCTTATAAAATGGTTTGACGAACGAGTGCAGGATGGACTCGTACTCACGAATCCTGAGGTCGACTGGTGGGAGGGAGAGCTGAATGCTTGTGGCCTAATGCGGGTGGTATAATTGCTCGGCCGTCATACTGACTTTGATTAAAACAAATACACGCCGCTGTCGGTCGGTGCAACCTAGGTGATCAGTGCCGAGTGGACGGTGTACCTTTGAAAAGTAGGTTGACGAATTAATGCAGAATCGATTCGTACTTGTGATTCATACAGTCAACTGGTGGCAGGGAGCGTTGAATATGAGTAGGCTTACAAGGGGTTTCTCGGCGTCCGGCGAACTGTGATTTGTTGAAATACACTTCGCTTTCGGTCGATACAACCTCGGTCATAAGGAGTGCCGAATAGATGGTGTGCCCCTTTGAAAAATGGGTTGACGAATGAATGCAGAATGGTTTTGTACCGAATAACGACAGTTCGGTTGTGTCGAATGAGTGTTTCGAGGACCAGTGCTTGATGCCAACCTGTCGGCCTATACGCGTAAGGAGGGCAAGGGGTGCTCAAGTCATGTTGCGTAGTTCGTGGATCGACAAATGAGTTATGAGAAACATCCGGCATACGCTGGTTAGTTATAAGAGCAGCTCTATTGAAACGAATAAGTTTTGCCTAACCGTCTAGGGGATGTTCATCTGTATTATACGCGACTATTACGGGTTAGGATTGCACACACGTACAACGTAGCAGGACCTACGTAAATGACCTATTGCAGCAGCACCTACGTTCAGGTTGAGCCACTTCGTGGTACCTCGTGGCATGTGACGGCCTAACGTGGTACGTCGTTGCGACACCTGGTGTGGCAATTCGTGACGCATCTTGGCATGCATGTCGTGTGGCACCTCGCGGCATGTCGTGGCACACGCAGCACGTCGTGGTACGTCCTGGTGGTACTGACATTTCGTGAAACCTCGTGGCACGTCGCGGCATGTCGTGGTACGTCCTCGTGGCACGTCGGGGTATGTCGTGACACCTCGTGGCACGTGCTGGCACGTCGTGGCATGTCGTGGCACGTACTGGCACGTCATGGTGTGTGTGTTTTTTCGTCCCTGTTCTGGGCGCAAGATGTTTTGACCCACCAGCCGGGGTCACACAGGGGGAAGGTAAACACAGAAGACTTATTTCTGCCTTTTCTCCTGCCGTGGTTTCCTTAATTTTCATCGCGAGAGGGGTTCAGCGGTCCCTTTCCCTCGTCAACATTTTAAGTCGAACTTTGTTTACTCATGATTACAGTATCGCTTTCCACGCTAATTGCGATTTTTTCACTCCGGAGAGATTCGAACCCGCACCATAGCCGTCAGAAGGTTCACGAGGTTACCAACTGAGCCACCGGGGACGCCATGTACGTCCCCGTGGCACGTCGTGGCACCCTGTGACCTCGTGTCATGTCGTGACGACTCGTGATACCTCGTAGCATGTCATGGTCCTTCTTTGTGGCACCTCGTGGCACGTCGTGACACCTCTTGGCATGTCGTGACACCTCGTGGCCCGTCCTGGCTCGTCCTGGCATGTCGTGGCCCGTACTGGCATGTCATGGTACGTCCCCGTGGCACGTCATGGTACGTCCCCGTGGCACGTCGTGGCACCTCGTGGCACATACTGACACGTCTCGACGACCGGTCCCTAGCCGCAACAGTACCGAAATTAAAGTTTGTTCTCAGTGCCTACCACTCTAGCACCATAGGCAGCCTCCCATGCCTTTGGACCGCGGGATATCACGGCATGTCGTGAAACGTACCATATAACGTTTCGTGGAACACCATGGGATGTACTGTGAGATGTACCGCGTGTTTTCCCGCGGCATCCGGTGGCGTATCGCAGGATTTAGTGCGGTGTAATACTGTATTACAGCACGCCGCGACATGCCATATATCACGGCCTGCCACAGGACGTGCCATGGCATGCCATGACATGCCGTGAAGTAACTGTAGGGCTGTGATTCGGCCGGAGTTTCCGGTTAAATAGCTAGCCAACTAGTGAACTAAAGTCAGGCGAGCGAAAAGAGTCAAAAGCCCCCCTCCGGCCGAGGGGGTTCCGCCGGAGGCGCTCCCGGATGCTGCACCGGAGGAAGGCGCCGCCGGAGGCTAAAATGACGCTATATGGCTTCACTTTATACACTAAAAATACGATAACACGGCCAAGTTTATCTCTGGTTTCGAGTAAAAAACGGGTGCATTCTTAAGTTTGTCTCAGTTTATCGGGCGTACCAGAAACATAGACACGCCGTTCCGGTGTCGGTCCCTCACTGCTGTTACGTTGTGTCGTAACGATACACACACACACGTGCGGCAGGCAGTAGTTCACCACCAATAAACCTAGAACACAAAATAAAACAGGGCCTTTCACGGGCTGACCCGCGGGCCGGATCAGGAGGTTTCCTAAATATTACGGGTCGGGTCGGGTCGGGTCGGGCCAAGAGGCTTTGAAACTTTACTGGTCGGGTCAGGTCGAACCAAAAACAATTAAATATCGCGGGTCGGGTCGGGCCGGGTCAAGAGGTTTTCAATCTCACTGGTCGGGTCGGGTAATTGACCCACGAGATACAGGTCACGTCACGGGTCGGGCCACGTTGGCCGGCGAGTTGTTTTGTTTTGATTTGCGGGTCGGACCCACATATATGACCCGCGGATTCAACGCTACGAAAACTTACTGCTCCTGCCCGAGGGCCTCTCTGGTGCCGATAATATATTTTTTATCATATTCGTACGTTAAAACGCCGCCAAATTATACGTGAATGTCCACATCCATCGGTACCCATTGAACTCAGGCCTCATATCTCAGTGGGGTACATAAAATACAGAATAAAGCGTGTTCGAATGGTCGAATCGGATCCACGGGTCGAACCCGTGAGTCGGGAGAAAAAATATCGGGGGTCATGGTGTATCTCACGGGTCATTGGCAGTCTGGCGGGTCGGGTCGGGTCGGGTCGGGTTAAGATGTTTTTAACTACCACGGGTCAGGTCGGGTCGAAACCTCCCGGGTCGGGTGGGGTCAGGTCGGGTCTGGTCGGGTGGGGTCGGGTCGGGTAGGGTCGGGTCGGG
>JBBMKB010015452.1:0-17173 GCA_037833945.1 Alaria marginata | reverse complement strand
GAAAGGGGGGGGTGGTTAAGGGTAAAAGGAAGAAGGAAAGAAAAAAAGGGGTACGCCCCCCCCCCCCCCACAGTAGGTCATATATACGACTACGGCTATCATATGCATGAAATCAGTACACCCCAACCTCCGCTACCGTAGGTTGTATAACAAAAGGGCATCCTTACCTCAGCCCCGCCAGATTCGGCCATGAGAATGCCCAGCAAGCGCAAGAGGATCTCCCCCGCATCCTCCTGTGAGTCGTCCCGAATCTGATATTAAAAAAGGACCGAGATAGGCACGCACAAAAACAGGGGAACATATCGGACATATCACGACGTACTGTAGATAATCTACACAGTAGATATTATAGTCGGTCGTTATGATATGCTGAGCAGGTTCTGTGCAGTACAGATCCAACCCAGGAAATATGTGGTAGACCGTGCAAATCATCCCGCCCTCGAAAAGGGCCGAGAAAGGCCCGCACTAAAGACACGTACTATGCGGTAAGTGGGTAGTATATAGAGTACGGCTGGCCAACGAAAACTTAGGCAATGCTGGCAATCAGGGGCGTGGGCTGGGCCCTGGGGATCTACCGTCTGTTCTGATTTAGCATCTTTGGATTGGGTATTTGCGCGGGCGGATGAGCAGATAGATACCTGTTCACAACTCCTCTCCAGCGCCCCCCAATGGCAGCTCCTACTGGCATCGCACGAGTTGACGCACAAGGTAGCACCGCGATGTTCTGAGGCCCCTTACTCGGGAAGCTCTCTACCCCACCCAACAACCGATTTTAAGGGGAAACTGTGAGCAAAGCAGCCCGATACACAACTCCATATGGGCTCGGGTATCTAGCAAGAAAGATTGGAAATAAGTATGATGTTATATGATGCATCGGAATTTAAGGTTTTGGGTAGCTCCTCGATTGAGGAGCCTTGCCGGTGAGAAACATGCCACACATCGGGCAGATCAAGATATGTCTGTCGTTGTGATATTATGCTCTCTTGCGCGGGAAATGTGTAGTGCATGCATGCCAAACCTACAGTAGGAAACAATTGCTAGGTTTTGTATTCAGATCATACAGCTCTTATCCTTATCCGGCAACATGATCTATATATAGCCCCGGCCGATCATACGTAGACCAGGGATGGATCGGTTTGCCGTGTAAGACACATATCGTTTGAAGTGGGATCTGATCTTGTCCATTGTGTGGAACGTTTGAGCCCAAACGTGCAACCCCTACCACAGCATGGCGCAAAAAGAGAGGAAGCACAATATATCGCCGAATTATGGGTGTGGCAGAACAAGAAATCCCCTGCTTGTCCAGCGACCAAGAGCGTTCAAGTCTAACCGCGCCAACGCATACATCTGCTATTGTATCGTGTGCCATCGCCAGATAATGGTGGTGCCCCAAATACTGTCCACAATTTAAGCTCACTGGTGTCTGTCTGGTCGGCGAAAACCGGACGTACTCTGCCCGGCGTTGTAGGGATGCGAAGGTCTATTGTCAAAATACTACACCCATGCAAGATTACGAGCACACCCCCCCCACACCCCGCGCCACTGAAAACCCGACGTGCTTCGTCCCGGCGTCGGAGAGATGCGAGGGTCTATGATCTCAGGGTCATTTCCTAACGAACGCAACACATGTCAGGAATCGTGACACAAAAGCTGATATTGTTGAAGATCGCGCTACTGGCCATGAATCCTGATTTTGAAAAAAATTGAGTATTTCCATAAATAATGATGATCGTATTCGTGACAGAAAACCGTGATGTTTCTTTTTGTTTTAATACATGACATTTCAGAACTTCAAAAAGTCACGACTCGTGATTGTTTTGTCATGAACCGTGATATTTTTCATTCGTTAGGGACGACTCTTACAAACTACCCCTACGCATGATAACGACTACCCGCCCCGCCCCCCCCCCACCCCCTCTGCCTGTTTTCGGCAACAAACGATGAGCGCCTGCTGTCGACAAGATCGGGTACTCACGTTAAGCTTGGTGACCACTGACGGGTGGATAAAGCACGCGCCCTTCGACCTCTCCATCGCCTGACCAAATAACAAACACGACGTACAATGAGAACCAGGACACCCATTCAAAACAGGACACCTGTAATACCAAGGACAGGACATCTACTAAGAAACAGGAATGCTGGCTGAGGCTGGATATCTTATTCTTGAAAGGGTGTGTTCTAAGCCAGCTCAACCATAGTACAGGACACCTATAAATAATAAAACCAGGAATGTTGGCTCAGGGCTGTTTTCTTTCTCGGGGAAAGGTGCGTTCTAACCTACCTTGAGTAACGGCTTCCGATTTTCCTATTTTCCGCAACGCCTAGGGTCAGAGGCGCGAGTAGGCAAGTCTTATTCACGGACCACCATCACGCTACAGTAGAGGCCCCTCTATAGCGCCGGTTGAGTAGTGCCGGTTGCCCGCTATAGTGCTTGTAAAATCGCTTTTTGCGCTGGTCGAGAAATGCCGGTTGCCCATTACAGCGCCTGTGAAATCGCCTAAAACAAATGGGTTACTACTGATGGTAGTGGTCCCTTTATAGCGCTCGTTGAGTAGTGCCGGTTGCCCTCTACAGCCCTAAACTATTGGTACAGTCAGTTGGGACACATCAGGAGTCGCAGTTTGCGGAGTAACGCCGGCTGCCGCTCGCTCTATCAATAGTGCCAATATTTCCGGTTGACACATGCCGGCGCTGCAGAAGGACCACTATTATTTTATTGTTTTACCGCCCGTGGTGATCTCAGAGGGGCTGGCGTCAGATGGCAGCAGGACGCATATTCCATATGACTGGGACATCATCTAATTATCCTGGGGCTCCATACCTAACTGAAACGCTGATCGCGGGACAACAATGAAAGCGCCACTCGATGAACAATCCTACGGCCTAGGTATAAAACGAGTACTGCTTGTTGCGACACAAACGGTAGGCCAACGATATATTGAGGAGTTCCTCAAACGAGGAGCCCCAAAACAGTCAGAAATACTTTAGCCAAACAAGTGCAAGGTACCCCTCCTGTCTTGGCGCGTGCCGCGGTCTGGACTACAGCAGTCACCATACCCTTATGCTCCCCAACGCTGGTTTGAGCCCAAAACTATCGAACGTTACACATCTCGGGCAGACCACGATCTAGATCATGATCTAGATCAGTATTTAGATCCTCTACAACCTAGATCATGATCTAGATCCTCTACAATCTAGATCATGATCTAGATTATCTACAAGTAGATCCTGTCTCTGCCCTCACGGAATAATACCAGTTACCTGGTATTGTGCAAGATCTGTATATATACAAAGAGTACAGATCCAACCCCGGAAACATTTGCTACATCATGCAGATCGTACGGCTCCCGCCCGGTAACATGAGCTAGACCATACAGATCTTCCCTGAAGTATCTAGGTCACCAAGTGGGGATAGATGATTTATAAATGATCTGTCCGACGTTTGGAACAGTAAGCACCACCGGCCCTCTCACAAGAACGAGCCCCGCAAGAAATGTAGCCTGAACATTACGAGGAAGCAAGAACTTCGACAGTTGTTATACTTAAAACTACCATAGTGTACCGTAGGACGCACCTTTTCTCAAAAACAAAAATGTACAGCTTCAAAGCGATACCTGGTGCCTGGTACCTCGGGTTTCTTACGAGAAGACCGGTACTGTACGTTAAACGATATGCAGTACACTGCCACGTGGCCGGCAATCGTCATTCAGAGCATGCTGAACGAGCCTAGTGCTGTACTGCGATGGTAAGCGATATGTATACGTAGAACGTTCTGGAAAAACCTAGTGTTGAACCCGCGGAACTCTGCAACTGTGTGAAACTACTTACTATCGTTGGAATATCATCTTACCTTATAAAACCATTCCCGGCAGGCGCATAAAACGCTCTGCCGTGATGGCTCCCACCTCCTACAGCGTCTAAACTAGATTGAACGCCGCAACTATTACGGGGGACCATAGTAAATAGGACCTACGGTACACACAAAAAACTATATATTTCCCTATTTTCACTAATAATATTGGGTCCTATTTACTATGGTCCCCCGTAATAGTATTATTAAAAAGTAGTATTTTTCCCAGTCAACAATGTACAGCATGAACTTCAACGTGGACCACTCCTAAATATCCCCAGAAAATATAAAAAAAACAAAAAAAAAACATGAAAAGTCTCTGACCTTGAACAACACGCCTAGTTTTGTCGACGCAGCTTCCCCTTGGCACCGCGGAGAGATGGGCGAGGTGGAGTTGGAGGAGGGTTTAGCCACATAGCAGGGGGCGCGTACAACGAGGCGAGAGATAGCAGATATTATTAGTATCATCAGACACATGCGACGATAGGGGTGCGCCCGTTTTTTTCTGAGGATCCTGACTTTAGGGCGCTCTGAACCTCACCCACTAACTGATTTTGAGTAAACTGAAAGTTCAACCCGATGAACAAACCCATATGGCCTAGGCATACAAAACAAACCGGACTGGAAAACAAGGGGTTTCCGACGATTTTGGGTTTAGGAACCCCGTCGTTCAGAAACAAAAACGCTCAAGAAGTGCTACCTCTATCGTAGCACCCGTCATCATGTTTGCCATCCAACACTGAGCGTTAACGGCATGAGTTAGCTTCAGCGTTGATCGCTTCTAAACTTTCCCAGAAAATACTGTAGAAAAGAAACTCAAGGGAAACCTAGATTCAGCCCCCCCACGCTCGCCCGGCTCCACCGTTTTCACTCTTGGCCGAAAATATATACTGGTATTTATGGTGTCGTTACACTTGCCTCCAACAAGGTGCAGCGTGAGTGTCCATCATAAAATAAAATGCGAAGAAAAAAATATGAAGACTGCTGTTAATATGGATACACTCTTAAAATATTATTTTAGTAAGTTTGCCACATGACAATGCGCAGCAGCATGAGTTTCTACGTTGATCATTTACAAGCACGGCAGGCATTATGATACGTAAACATAGCAGACATCATATAGTGAACGGGACGTACAAAGCTGCCAGCGCAGCCTTGGTCTTGTAAACAACGACGATCTGACGCATCGTGGGCAACGGAAGACCAAGGGTACAGCAGGGGGGGGTCTTGCCATCCATCCCGAGCAACGGCACACACCATTATTCGGCGGCGTATTTCGCGAAGTAAGAAAGCAATAGGGTAGCCGATCGCAGGAATGACCCCGGGCCGCGCTAAAACATGGGCCCTACTAATGGTCTCCCTAGCATAGCACGTGCCCGCAGTGTATTGTTGCGTCTGACTTGTGTGTAGTTAAAATCGTTTTTTGGTTGGATTGTACCATATCTACAGGGGCACGTATCGGAAGTGTTTCGTTGCGTCTGATTTGTGTGTAATTGAAAACATGTTTGGTTGGATTGCACCATATCTACAGGGGGGCTGTGCCGTGCTCTACAGTATCCTTACCTTCGCCTTCCATGCACGCCTTCCTGAGCACAGGGTCGCTGCGCAGAAAATGGACTATCGCGTTCGCGGCGCAACGATTTCCCGGGTTTGTCAGCCCACTTCCTCCCCATCCACGGCGAAGAAAATATGAAATTGGGTTGAGGCAACGCAAGCAGGTAAGTAAGCAAGCACGAAGGAGAGATGCCCTCGATCAATGTCAGGCGATATGGTGGGAGGCGCGATCATACATACGCTACGTCGGGTTCTGCTTCTGAAGATCACCGGGCCCAGCGCGTACGTACTCGTTAGAGCTTGCTTCCGACGCATTCTACGATAGAGGTGCAGCATGTTTTTTCTGAAGCTCCTCACTTGAGGAGCTCTATGCGTCACCGAAAAACTGATTTTGAGCAAACCGAACGTGCAATCCGATGAGCAAACCCGTGGCTCATCTATAAAAAAAAAGCATATTGCAAAAATAGAATGACGTTCCGACGATTTTGGGTTAAGGAGCCCCGTCATTCAGAAAGTAAAAACGCCAAAAAGTGCTACCTCTATCGTAAAACGCGTCTTCCACCCACGTCACGCGGTCGAACAGCGCCCTTCAGCAAGCCCGCTGGCTGGGCGTACACCGCACAAAAACAGGAAGACTCGAACGTAATATAAAAATAGTGGACGGTGGTTCCTCAGTCAAGGAGTCCCGTCAGGCAGATACACTTGAACCCAAAACGATAAAACCCTAATTTAGGCGCGTTTGATGGCGCGATACGAGGACACCATGATGAATACAGTAACCGTTTTGATTTGATGACATGCAGAGACGCATGCTGCGATAAGTGGTAGAGTCTACTCTTGCTGAGGCTCCTTTCTTCAGGAGCCCCAAGTACACCTCGCCCACAAGTTGATTTCGAGGAAAAAGGAAAAGGTAAGTGCAATCCGAGGAACAATTCCACGGCCAACAAAAACAATGTAAACTGCAAGGGAAATCCGACGATATTGTGTTCAGGAAGGTAGTTCCCGAGTTAAGGAGCCCCGTACTGTCGTAGTCAGAAATAGTTTGGTCCCAAAAGTGCGACCTCTATCGTAGCACGTGCCCAGAACAGAGAGAACGCCTCTGAAGAGCTACGGTTACTCGCTCTCACGGGTGTATATACCTAACGATTCTATTAATACGGCCTCTGTCTCACTTGAAGAGCCCTTATACCCCCCATCCAGAAAACTGTTTTTGACTGAAAAATGTGATAGAGCAACCTAGCGAAGGCTGCCATGGCCTAGGGATACAAGGAATAGTGTGAAAAACACGAATGGATTCCAATTGACAAACGATATTGGGCAGTTTCTCAGTTGAGAATCCCCATCTGTCAGATAAAAATTGGCCTAAACGTGCTATACGAGGTAAGGCATATTATACCCCTACTGTAGCTCGCGTCTCACGTTCGCCTCGCGGTCTCCTCTGGAGGGTTCCAGCAGGACGCACCCTGTCGTAGTGAGATGCAAAACGGGAAGCGACAGAGCGAGCGCAGCTGGTGTTTTAAGTTTGGGTCATTTCTAGCGAAGGAAAACATTGCACACGAATCGTGACTTACAAATCGCGATCCGCGAAAAACAAGCACGATTCGCGACAAAACCAAATCGCGATTCGGGACAAAAACAAAATCAAGATTCGTGGCGCGTTGTTCAAAACTTTAAAGTTAGTTCACGTGTTTAAAAACAAGAACCAATCACGTTTTGTTTTTGTAAACAGCCACCATGACACTCATTTTTACCAGGGCGTTCAAAGCTTTTCAACTACCATGCACAGTTCGTGACAAACAGCATCTTGATACCACGTTTCGCGAAAATGTCACGTTTTTCGTGTTGTCAAGATAAATATATACGTGATGACAAGTTGTTTTGCTCGCCTCGTTAAGAACGACCTTTGGTGCGCCTACCTTAGAGTGCTTCGGTTCGACATTGGAGGAAGGCTGCGGTAGGGGTATCATATAGACCTATTAATAGCTGTTTTTGAGGCTCCTCGCTTGAGTAGCTCTTTGCCTCACCCAAAAAATGTTTTTGTTTTTTCTAGAACTGAAAGCTCAAACCCGATGAGCAATCTCACGGCCTAGGTATGTTTAACGAATACAAGATGTTAAACACACATAGGATCTAGACGATATTTATGAGTTTCATAGCTCCCCAGATGAGGACTCCCGCCTGTCATAAACATGCGTATGCCAAAAAGTGCCAACCCTGTCGTAGGGCGCGTCTTCAACATACCCTTGAGGCAGCTCGTCTGCTTTGACGAGCACACTTGGATTTAAATCGACAAAAGTAGTGGGAATGTTATTAAGAAACGAATCTTCGCCATAAACCTATGAGCACGTGCCGGGGGGGGGGAGAAGGAACGGCACCTGTGACCACGGCTTGTCCTTAGGGTCGCTGAGGGAAAAACTCCATACGAGTTGAGCTGGGAAGTAAAAGGGGACGACAAAACAAACAATGGAAATACTGCCATGTAGCACACAGTGAGAGTGTGCAAACTAGAAACAAGTTTATCACAGTACAGAAAGGGTGTGCAAACCGAAAAAACAAGGTCGAGCACAGTACCAGGGGTGTGCCAACTACAAAAAAAATGTAACACCGTAGGGGTGTGTGAGGTGTGCCAACTAGCAACAAGCGTAACACAACAAGGGTGTGCAAACGAGAAACACGTATAACACAGTGAGGGCGCGAAAACTAGAAACGCGTATAACACATGTGCAAACTAAAAACGTCACCTTGCTAGTTCTGGGTTTCGTGAGCACACCAGTAGACGCGCCCGACTGTTTTGGTGAAGAAGCTGCAGCGGGGTTGGGGACTTCCCAAGCAACGAGCCCGCGTGATGTGGCCACGCCTCTTCTGAGCGATGTGGCAGCGCTTGCTTTCTGAACACCAGCAAGCGCGCTCGAACGTGATCTGCAAAACCCTCCTGAAGTGGGGAGCCCGAGTGATGCGACCGCACTTGCAGTTTGGACACAGCCCGTAGAAGCCTTCGGGTCTGTCGCCGAATCCTCCCCCGAAGCGGGGACCCCTGGTACTCCAGAATCGGTCCCCGGGCCAAGACCCGAAGTAGATGACGATACTCCGCCCTGGCCTGCCGCAGCTCTTCCTCCTCCTTCTCCTCCCTGCTGCAAAGTAGGTAAAAGAGGACTGTTTCGTTTGTTAGAGCGTTTCTATATACCACACCGCAAATTATCAGCAGGTTATGAGCCTCGAACCATAAAGCAGCGGCAGTATTTTACTCTTCCAAGCTATGTATGATGCTTATAACCCCAACAACCTATATACCGCTGGACTAGAGCCGCACTGCATACACATACGTAGCTCCGAATCCAACACGTTCTCCCCGTCCTTACAAAATTAGCATGCAATTCGTCACACAACATGCTCTGAAGGCTCTCAATGCGCTCGCTAGGTATTCAAGCCTGATTGGTAGCATGTTCCATGTCTGAGGTCACTGGATTCTGGATCTTCGTTTATATATGAATGCCATGATTGGAACAAGCGTTACATATCATCTGCTTTGACGGTGGAACAAAGTGAATGTCTTGAATTATGATTAATCAATTGAATGTAGGGCGTTGTATCGTAAGGTTGTGAATGTGTCGATGGCGGGGCGGGCGTTTGAAGTAGTATACTATCGACGCCTAAAACAAATCACAGTCCAGCGCCAAATATCAGGAGACATGTAAAGCAGTGGAAAATACGCGCTGTCCAGGGTGTTCGGCCGTAAGTTCCAGACTGCGATACCCTAGTAGTCTGGCGTCAGTGAAAGGAAATCTGCTGTCAGTCACGGTGCGAAAGGGCGTCGCCAAATGGAAAATGGAACAGTAACAATGACTCATAAGTAGCAGCAGTGACTTACCCGCACTGCACAAACAGTGCAGGTCATCAGGTTCAAAATCGTTTTTTTCGCAAGAAATCGATGGAGAAACCAAACCACGGTTCTCTACAAAAACCAAAGAACTCCTGGTGTGCGGTAGCCTCCACCGATCGAATCAACACGACAACAACGAACGGCTTGCGGTACATTATTCAGCCTTCCGATATTGCTCTGCTCGCAACAGTAGTATGTTACTCTCCTTGTACGGGGGACCACATCATTGCACTCAGAACCCACGATAAACACACTAAACAATATATTCCTCTATGTTTACTAACCATGGGAATACTACAGCACCCCGAGCAGTAGCTACGATACTTGCACGTCCTACAAAATACGCCCTTGCCTGCGCCGCGGTCATCCCGAGAGTCTTCAGCGCAGCCGTTCGCCCTTGCCTCTTGTCAAAACGCTTTGCGCTGCGGGTTTCCGCTCGAGCCTTGGCAGCGGCGATCTCTTCCTCAGAACGCACTGGCTTTGCCCTCCGGGCTTTGCCGGTGCGAATTACCTTTCCGGAGGGCGTGTCCGCGTATTCTTGGCTCTTTTCTGTCATAATGTTTACCACCGCTGTTGTTTTTACCGACTGTGGCGTGATGGTAACGCCTTTCGTTTCGGTCGGTACATCCGTGCGTGCCCTGTTCCCACATACACTGTTTCCCACCGCTGTTACCGTCATCGTAGATGCCGGAGGGGGGGATGGCGGTGAGGCCGTTTCCTCACTTCCTGCGGTGTCCACCACTGATCGCGGCTTGGCGGTAACGTGATCCTTTCCGGAGGGTGCGTCCAGGTTTGCGATGCTCTGCGTCACCGTGGTTCCCACTACCGTTGTCTTATTTACCCTAGTTGAAGGAGGTGCCGATGATGATGAGGACAGTTCCTCCGACACCACGTTTTCGAACACCACCGATGTTACCTTCGGCGACACGGGGTTGACCGCGAGGCCTCCCTTTTCGAAGGGTGCCCCAGCGCGTACCGTGCGATCCCCCACCGTATTTACGCTATCGTCCCCGGTGTTGTCGACGGTAGCTGTAATCGTCTCCGTAGGTACAGGAGGTGGCGATGAGGCCATCTCCTTATCCACGGCGTTCTCCGCCATCGGTAATACCTTCGCCGTAGGTGAAGAAGGCGGCGAGGGCTTTGGAGACAAAATCTTGACCAGCGTTGCCGACTTCACTGACGGGGGAGTTGATGCAGGCTCTTCTCGCCGTCGTGGAGATGTAGCTAACGCTGGGGTCACTGGGGCTGCCAGCCGTCGTGGAGATGGTGTAGCACTTGTTGGTGGTGGTGTCGAGGAGGCCTTGACCGGCGCTGTCGAGATCGCTAACGTTGGAGTTGCTGCCGGCATTGCCTGCGGCCGTGAAGATGTATCGGCTGTAGGGGTCGCAGGAGGGTTTCGCCGCCGTGGAGGTGTAGCAATCGTTAAAGTTACAGGTGATGCTTGCAGTCGAGCAGGTGTGGCCTTTCGCGGTGGTGACGAGGAGACCCTGGCCGGTGATGTCATGTTTGTCGGCGGCGGAGTTGCTGCCGGGGCTGCTGGTCGTCGTAGCGGAGATAGCACTGCTGTCTGGGTCGTAGTTTCTGGCTGCCGTCGTCGGGGTGTCCAACATGGTGAGCTTACAAGGGACGCACTCCGTCGTTGAGACGCAGTCGATGCCGGGGTGACAGGCGGTGCTTGTAATCGTGGCGGTGTATTAACAGTATCATGCAACGGCGGTGGCGGGGAGGACGTCCTGACGGGCGCTATCACTTTGCCTGAAGCAGGCGTCGGCGCCGGGGCTGCTGATTTCCGTGGTAAAGACGTCGTAGCATCTGGGAGGGGTGACGAAAACCCCTTTACCGGCGATGTCGCCCTCCCTGAAGTTGGGGTTACAGGAGCTGCTTGCGCTTTTTTAGGTGGTGATGTGCAAGGTCTGGTCGGCGATGCCGCCCCCGCTGGTGTGGGAGTCACCGGGGCTGTTTCCGGAAGTAGGGACTCCTCCCCAACCGATGCGTTGGGCGGTTGTGCGACGATGATAGGGGTTATCTCCGGACACACCTGAAAACAAAAACAAATGAAGGAATTCGGGTGCATTGTGACGGGAGGCCCAATAGTGTCGGAAATCTTAAATACGCGCCCTACAAACAACCACTGAGTGAGAATTCTCACAAGCCTGATCCAGAAGACAACATCAAACTTTGTCAAAGCGGTGGCGACAACCAAGGGGAAAACATCCAGGCTACGCGAGGTGTGTGGTTATGTCCATTAATGTAGATGTACATATGCGTGCTTAGAGGTTGCAGGTGCAGGAGTTATCCTGCACTGTAAGCTTGGCTCGCTCAATATACTTCGAGTCGCTTTTTAAAAATCTTCTACCGTTGCGCGCTGAGAATTTGCGATCGGGGTTCGCCGCGGACAACGAACTACAACCTATCCAACGGCAACCAAATAATGAGGACAGACTGCCACACACCAACCGCACGGTATATCGTGGGGCGCATGCTACGTGAGAGGTACAGTACCTCTTTTTGTCCTAAATATTTCTGACCGACAGGGCTTTTCAAGGAAAAGGAGCTACTATACCAAATATCGGTGGAATACCGTTACGTATAAAATATTGTTACAGTAGTAGTATTCGTTAGTACATGCCTAGGCCATGGAATTGTTTATTGGGTTGTCCGAGTCGATGTTTAGGGTGAGGTATTAGAGAGCCCCTCACGTGTGAAAAGCGTCATAAACGATACCGATAGGTGCTACCCTTATCGTACTGTAGCATGCGTCGGTAGCAGCGCCCGGCGTCAGTCACGATGAAGGACGGAGAAACACCCGCGCCCACTCCTGATACACGTAGGGACACTAACTAGGGTTTTATATCGTATCGGAAGTTCCGATAAATCGGAGATCGGGCCGGCAATCGTATCGGATAAACAAAAACATCCCGATATCGGATAAGAACACCGTAGAGCTGTCGGTATGAAAGGTTCACGGTAAGTTTAACCCAGCAGAGCGCTCACGACAAAGAAAGACTGTGAACGGCAACGTGTGCTACATGAGGGGTTGCGCTTTTCGTAAAAGCATTTCTGACTGGCGAGGCTCCGCAACCGAGGAACTACCCGATATCATTCAAACGCCGTTTGTGTTGTATAGCATGACCCGGTGTATGCCCAGGCCGCGGGATTGTTCCTCGGGTTCTACTTTCGTTTTGTTCGCGCCGAACGGTTTTAGGTGAGGCAAATGGAGCTCCTCGGTTGAGAAGCCTCGGAAACACTAGTTGCACCCCTAAAGCAGTATGTGTGCGTCTGAGGACGAACAGGTACGAAATTGTGCTCCGCCGAGGTCAGGGAGCGAAGGTGCGTGTTGTCAAGATACGTGAGTGTTGTCAAGATAGACGTATACGTGACGACACATTGTTTTGCTCGTCTAGTTAGGAACGACTTTTGGTGCGCGTAACTTATAGTGGCTTGATTCAGCATCGGACGCAGGCTGCGGTAGGGGTATCATATAGACCTATTAATAACTGTTTTTGAGGCTCCTTACTTGAGTAGCTCTTTGCCTCACCCAAAAAATGTTTTTGTTTTTTCTAGAACTGAAAGCTCAAACCCGATGAACAATCTTACGGCCTTAGCATGTGTAACGAATACAAATGCAAAGCACACATGGTATCCAAACGATATAGAGTAGCTCCTCAGTTGAGAACTCCCGTTTGTCATAAACGTTTATATGCCAAAAGTGCTAACCCTGTCGTATCACGCGTCTTCAATGTGCCCTTGAGGCAGCTCGTCTGTTTCGACGAACAAACGTGGGGGTAACTCGACAAGCCGTGGGAATGCTATTAACAAACGAATCTTCGCAATAAACTATAAGCACGTGTCGGGGGGGGGGGCAAGGGACGACACCTGTGAATACGGCTTGTCCTTAGGGTCGCTGAGGGTCAAACTTCCTACGAGTTGAGCTGGAAAGGACAAGGTGACGACAAAACAAACAATGGAAAGACTGCCATGTAGAACACACTGAGAGTGTGCAAACTAGAAACAAGTGTATCACAGTACCGGAAGGGTGTGCGAACTGAAAAAACAAAGTCGAACACAGAAGTAGGGGTGTGCCAACTACAAACAAATATAACACAGTAGTAGGGGTGTGTTAGGTGTGCACACTAGCAACAAGCGCAACACAACAAGGGTGTGCAAACTAGAAACAAGTGAAACACAGTGAGGGCGCGAAAACTATAAACACGTACCAGGTATAACACAGTAGTGGGGGTGTGCAAACTAGACACGTCACCTTGCTAGTTCCGGGTGCTGTGAGCACACCAGCAGATGCGCCCGACGTTTCTGGCGAAGAAACGTTTAGCGGAGTTGGGGACGCCCAATTCGTTCCCACAGGCAGCAGAACCGCCTGAGTTCAATAGACAAAGTACTCCCGAAATTATGGAGGGGGCTACCTGCTTGACACCAGCGGCCGGCGAGTGACGTGTCTAGTTTGCACACCGTTATACGTGTTTCTAGTTTTCGCGCCCTCATTGTGTTTCTAGTTTGCACACCCTTGTTGTGTCACGCTTGTTGCTAGTTTGCAAACCTAACACGCCCCTACTACTGTGTCACATTTGTTTGTAGTTGGCACTGTGGTCGACTTTGTTTTTTCAGTTCGCACACCCTTACGTTACTGTGATAAATTTGTTTCTAGTTTGCACACTCTTGCTGTGTGCTACATGGCAGTCTTTCCATTATTTGTTTTGTCGTCACCTTTTACTTTCCATCTCAACTCGTATGAGGTTTTTCCCTCAGCGACCCTAAGGACAAGCCGTGGTCACAGGAGAAACGTGTACAATTCGGAGCTACGAATGTTTCTGCCGTGCGGCTCTAGTCCAACGGTATAAAGGCTGTTAGATTGGTAAGCATAATACATACTGGTAGCTCGGAAGAGTAAAATGCTACTGCTGCTTTACAATTCGAGGTTCATAACCTGGTGGGAATTAGCTGTGTGGTATATAGAAATGCGCCAACAAAGAAACAGTCCTCTTTTATCTATTTCGTAGCAGGGAGAAGGAAGAGGAGGAGGAGCTGCGGCAGACCAGGGCGGAGTATCGTCATCTGCTCCGGGTCTTGGCGCACGGACGGATTAAGAAGTTCCAGGGTTCCCCGCTTTCGAAGGGGGTTCGACGACAGGCCCGAAGGCGTCTTCTGGTGGTGTCCAAACTGCAAGTGCGCCCTCATCACTCGGGCTCCCTACTCCAGGAAGCCTTGCTAGGTCAGGTTCAAACGCGATTGCCGGTGTCCAAACCACAAGCGCCGCGTCATCACTCGGAAACAGCGCCGCGACATCGCTCGGGCTCCTTACTTGGGGAGAGGTGTTTAAGAACGACTCGGAGGCGTCTACTACTGGTGGCCACTAGTGGTGAACGCCTCCGAGGCTTTCGTAAACTTCTCTCCCTAAGTAAGGAGCCCGAATGATGTGGCGGTGCCCTTTCCGAGTGATGAGGCGGCGGTTGCTGTTTGGACACCAGTAAGCGCGCTCGAACCTGATCTACAAAGCTTTTCTGAAGAAGGGAGCCCGAGTGATGCGGCCGCACTCGCAGTTTGGACACCACCAGTAGACGCCTTCGGGTCTGTCGTCGAACCCTCTCCGAAAGCGGGGACCCCTGGTACTCCTAAATCCGTCCGTGCGCCAAGACCCGGAGCAGATGACGATACTCCGCCCTAGTTTGCCGCCGATGCTCCTCCTCCCCCTCCTCTTCCTCCTCCTCCTCCTCCTCCTCCTCCTCCTCCTGCCTGTTGGGGAAGAAAGAGTGCTTTTGTCCTTAACCCATTTCTGCCACACAGCTAAACCCCAACAGGTTATGAGCCTCGAAATATACGGCAGCAGTAGTGTGTGTATTTTGCTCTCCCAGCTATCATGTGATACCAATCCAACCGCCCATATCGCTGGACTAGAGCCGTACGCTATACATGTAGCTCCGTACTTCAACAAGTGTGCTCCGTTCAACACCATGCGCATGATTTCCGTGACATGACATGCCCTGAAGGCTCTCAATACGTTCGGCAGGTATTGATGTCTGATTGGTGACATGTTCCATGTCTGAATTCACTGGATTATTGATTTCCGTTTACGTGTGGATCGTATGATTAGAACCATCGCTACACATTGTCAAAGATAAAACGGAATATTATAGTAACACAAATCATGCGTAGTAATAGTGACCTGCTCGCAGTGCACAAAAGGACAGACAGGCCATCGGGTTCAAAATTGTTGTTTTCGCGCAAGAAATGCACGAGAAAACCAAACCACGTCTTCCTGCCAAAACAAAGCGCTCTTGTTGTACTGTCGTAGCCTGCACTGAACGAATCAAGACGGCAACAATGAATGGCATGCAGTATGGTATCCAGTACGACTGCAGTATTGAAAAGTCGTATGACTGCTCGCAGCAGTACTATTACTCTCCTTTCAATATCATTTGGAGAAAAATATTGTGTGCGGCTACATTTCATGCGACTTCTATTGGACGGAACAAACTTGAAGAATACCTGGTACGGAGTTAAGTATAACGTGCGGTCTAGATTCGATGATTTTTTTACTGGACGGAACAAAGTTTAAGGACAAAATAAAAACGCTCGACGCGGCGCCTAAAATTCTCGGCATCAAGGCGGCAAAGGCAAGGGCATGTTTGTTGACTGTGAAAATATCGCAGCTACGAATCTGCAAATATCGTAGCTACGATGTTAACACATTCGACAACCTTGCCCTTGCCTTTGCCGCCTTGATGCCGACAAGTGTAATCGCCGCATCGCGTGTTGGCCGCTTGTATTGGAATATGGACTCTACACCGCTAGTATCTAGTTAATCCGTAGTCACTACCAATGAGTACACTTAAATATTTTATTCCAGATGCGGGGAATCACAATATGCGGGGAGGCTCGGTTCGTTCTTGCTCAATGCGGAAAGTGTTACCTGGTACCTGGTATACTCTAGACCAAGGTATGACTTGAGAGTGAAAAGGGCCCGAGCGCAGGGCGAGCAGGCACGAGGTCTGAGGATGATATGACACGCCCAGTGTCGCCTGCCCCCGCTTTGGGCTTTCGCTCGTCCGTACAAGGGACATGACAGATAAAGACAACGAAACCAACCACATACCATTGGCGATGTAGCTTGATATGCCCTACGTCGACGTGCAGTCAGGTTAAATTAGATATACTAAATGCAAGGAAAAACCGTTCAAAAATCCGGCTCATATTTTATCGGTTTCAGCTCTTGTATATAATTTTACGTGTCCTGTCCTGTACTGCATGTAGATATTTCAAGCGACAAAGCCACGCACCGAATGATGTTTTTCATACCCTCCGCACAACAAAGAAACATAAATTGTGTGCCCTCTATACTCTGTCTGGCGGATTGCGAAACAGAACCTGTTGTTGCCAGCCGGATCCGCAAGCTTTCCAAAGACTCAGTTGGTTGTGACACGTTCTATGATGGGGGCGGTAGAATAGGATATACTTCGTATCCCTTTTTCGTGAACAGGTTTCTGCCCGAGAAGGCTCCCCAGCCGAGGAGCTGACGCGTGCTATCATACGATACTATCAATAGCACTTTTTGGCTAAAATGTTTTCTAAATGACGGGGCTTCTTAACCCGAAATCGTTGGAAGCAAACATTTCTAGTTTTGCAAAAAAACAAATTTGTATACCTAGGCCATGGGTTTAGTACCGCTATGAATTAGTTTCTGGAACTTATCTGCACACAGTGGAGGGCGCCCGATAGTGCCGGTTGAATAGTACCTCTGCTCTCTACAGTGCCGGTGAAATCGCTTGGCACGACTGGCACTATATAGTAACTCTCTACAACAACCCTATTCCCAGTAGTGCCGGTGTCCCAAATAGTGCCGGTATTTTGAGCTGGCACATACCGGCACTGTTGGG
>JBBMKB010015341.1:0-17176 GCA_037833945.1 Alaria marginata | reverse complement strand
GCTCCTTAACCCAAAACCGTCGGAATGTCATTCTATTTTTGCAATATGCTTTTTTTGTATAGATGGGCCACGGGTTTTTTTATCGGATTGCACTTTCAGTTTGCTAAAAATGTTTTTTTCGGTGAGGATATAGAGCTCCTCAAGCGAGGAGCTGCAGGAAAAAAAATGGCGAACCTCTATCGTAGAATGCGTCCTTCCTAATTTTGACACTGCCCCGCAGTCGACTTACAGACTGGCCAGTGCTCAACTCTGTCATATCAAGAACACGCTCTGAAACTTTATCGCCGACTCCCCTGCCATGAAAAGCAACTTTAAGACGAGGATGTCCTCTTCGCACTTGATGCTTTCTTCCACATCTGAAGCGTCGTAAAATATGATTTGCTCCTCGGCCCGAAAGTACAGTATAGATCGGAGCAAAGATGGGGAATGACGGCAGTTTATCATGTGACGTGACGGCAATACGGCAGTTTATCGTGTGACGTGACGGCAATATACACGTAACTACTAGGTTTTAGTGTGGACACTGCGGCCGTACGCTGTGACGGCTGCTCGTTTTTTTGGTGACGTGCTGTCATTCCCCATATTTGGATCGGAGTGCCCTGGTACGCTTGGAGTCCCGAATGGTTGCTTAAACGACGAAGACCGCCAGTGGAAAACGACGCAGCGACAGGGTGCAAGGGGGCATAACAGACGCGGGGTTGGGGGAAAGAAGCTACATACTTGGTCCGGCGGATGCAGGCTGACGTTTTTACCGAAACAAAATCGAGTACTTGTTGCCTACCTGGTATAGTTTTTTTGCGTAGTAGGTCGTACACGCTCCACCGTAACCCGAAAAGGACTAAAACCCCTCTAGAAAAGCCCACACACTTTTCGGGACAAACTAGTTAGAGTTCGTAGTGTAGGTCTATTTTTGCAAGCTCTCTGATGATGAAAAAGGTATAACATCAGCCGTCGACGTAAAGTCAACTAACTGAGGGTTTATTTTCGGATCGCCCGCAATAAAAACGTCGTCACATTTTACCTGGTGTGTATTTGCATTTGCCGTTTTTTACTTAAGTCTACTTATACTTGTATATACACATTTGCATTTGCTTGTATTTCCCTAGACTTACCTATAATGATTGGTAACGCACCATCTATGGTGGGTCGTAAAATGCAAATATGACCGATACAAGAAAGAAACGGTTCGTACTTCTGTGTTTCGAATTATATGAGGTTTGCAAGCATGTATGTATGTATGGTCGCTCATTGGATGCCGGCAGTGTGTGCCGAGAAGGGGATAGGCATCGCCCTTCATGCGCAGGGCAACTAACTACACGCGATGAACTGCTCGGTCGCAGGCCAGGTTGATTCGGGTTTCGTGTGTTTCGTCGAGATACTTTTTTTGCGTTTCCGTCGGTTATTTTATTGGTTTGTATCTCGCTTATGTGGATTGTATCTTAGTATCTACCACATGATATCTCCAACGGCATAAAGGGTCTTGGATACAGCAGCAGCAGTTTCATTTGTCTATCTCGTTTAGGATCTTGTATCTTGGTATCTACCGTATGATATCTCCAACGGCATAAAGGGTCTTGGATACAGCAGAAGTTTCATTTGTCTATCTCGTTAATATGGATCTTGTATCTTGGTATCTACCGCATGACATCTCCAACGACGGCATAAAGGGTCTTGGATACAGCAGCAGTTTGTACGTTTTGAGTTGTACTCCGTCCGGTACCCGGGCAAACTGGCACCCGGGGTTTTTCCAGGGGTACTGATGTTGTACCCGTACCCGTGGACAGGTACTCGCGTTGTCGGGCACATACGAATCCGGGTAGTGCGGGTACACGGGAACCCGTTTAACTTACAGCGATGTTTTTTAGGAACATAAAAGTGGCATGACAAGAGGGGGATAGAGTGCAGGTGCGTGGGGTGATTTCACACTGAGACGGTATATAACAAGCAAAAAGCAACGAATTGGAATACTTACTAGTCGTGCCGTCACCTGTCCTCGTTTTCGTATTTTAAGCCATCGCCACCCCTGCAACTACTGGAAACAAAAAAACACACTAATTTCAAGTATTGTCGCAAAAAACGAGGGCGCAGTGCGCCAGTGGGGACGCACGGTGTCGGTGGTAGATAGGTCGCCCTCCACCATGGTTCGTGGCATGTCGTTCGTTTCTCCATTGTTCATGTCTCGGCCTCACACAGAAGGAGCAAACATCGCACTCTAAACACACACACACTGATCCGATGCGCGACGCTTTCACGCGGCATCGCCTATATATGCCGACCATATCTAAGAGAGTTTTTGACATGGCACAAATATGCCGACCATATCTAAGAGAGTTTTTGATATGGCACAGTGTGCATGTAATCAAGATACAACTGACAGCATGTCACGTCTTATCCATAGCTTACTCGTCTATGCAGAGGTCTCCAGAACAATAGACCACCCTGAGAAGTCGTAGATAGATGCAGATCACACGACCATCAAAGGACTTGAACGAAACATGCACAAATCAGAAGGGGGGTCGAAGATGCGGCTGGCTATGAAGAGAAACAAGCATACATGAGGCCTAAAGATCCTCCCCACACCTCGTATTGAGGCGAAGATGTTATAAGGTTTACCCTTGGGCTGGGTAATCGATCGATCTTTTACCTCGTTGGTTCAGCAGGTAACACCTTCAAATTTGGCGTCGTCGGCAGGAAAAAGACGCCTCTTGCAAGAAACGCTAAAACCCTGTGATGACGCTCACGAAAGTGGGAGCTCGACGCCATCTATCAGACAGCACTCCCCCCTGCTGTTTCGAGGTTAATCCTTGTGACAAAGACGATAGATATTATCATTACCCCTGGGATTGTGTTTGCCACCCGACGATGTAGCGTAGAAGATGTCGTCCCGATAGGAATCGAGTATCCGTCCGTAAAGCAATAGTACCGCTTCTAAGACTCTCCGCCAACCATTTCCCAGTTTCCCTTCCCCACATTTCTTGTTTAGCTATATTGTCTCCTATTCATCAACGTTCCATCTCCAAGTCATTGACCCAGGTAATTGGCCACAGTCCCCCGTCTTCTTTCTCCCTTCCACTAGCGGCCTGGCGGCCCCTCAGGGCTATTATTTGTTTCCGAAAAAAAACGAAGCGGTAGTAGGTGCTGTTGCACGCTGCACGCCCCCCACGCTACCGAGCCGCAAACACATTTGGGACTTGAAACAGAAGATTATTCAACTTTGTTTCCTCTATTAGGTCGATACCATACTCCCAATGTTAATGTTCGTTTCGAAAGCCAACGGTTTCGTGCGCTCAAAAACTTCCTTCCGACTCACACTTTGGAGAGTGTGGTGCTATGACATTCGCGAAACGAGCCGTTACACTTTCCGCCACATCTCCCACTTAGATTTTCCGACTTATGTTGCGTCTGCTTGTAAAGGCTGAACCAGTACCAGATAAAACAAATATCTTGGACAGCAAAAAAAAAAAATCGTAGGTATGAAAATATGCCACGCGTCAAACAGATGATCTATCATACATCCCCACTTGATCATCTAGATCGTTCAGGAAGATCTGTATGGTCTAGCTCATGTTGCCGGGTGGGAGCCGTACGATCTGCATTATCTAGCACATGTTTCCTGGGTTGGATATGTACTCCACATGTACGAATCCTGCTTAACATCTCATAGCCGCAGCTATAGGGTCTATTGTAGCTTATCCACGTAGATCGTCATCTGCACGAGGTGTGAAAGATTCAGATTCCATGTTCATATCATATGTTCGACAACGGTAGGGATGGACCAACTTTTTCTGAGGATACTCCCGACTCGGGCTGTTCTACATCTCACCCAAAAAACGGATCGTGACAAAAATGAAAAGCTTAACCCGATTAAAACCACCATGGCCTATTAATAGGAATACAACGAAACATGTTGCCAAAACAAGAACGACATTCCGACCATAGACTATTGGGTTAAGGAGTCCCGTCATTCAGAAAAACGTTTTTGAGCCAAAACGTGCTGCCCCCGCCGAAGCACTTGTCCGACACAACTGACGGGTGCTACGATAGACTAGGTATTAGTATAGCACTTTTCGGCTTTTAAATTTTTGAATGACGGGGCTCCTTGACCCAAAATCGTCGGAAACTCTTTGTTTTTCAGTCCGATTGTTTTGTACACCTACAGCAGGCCACATGGGTTTGTTCACCGGGTTGCACTTTCAGTTTCCTAAAAAAACAGTTGGTGGGTGAGGTGAAGAGCGCCCTAAAGTCAGGATCCCCAGAAAAAAACAATGGTTGATGCACCTCTATCGTACTATTAATAGCATGTGTCAACTGTTGACACGGCGGGCCGAAAACATTAGCCTCGTGTTCTCCTGTTGACCCTGGATTACCTCCCAGGGAGTTAGTTGCCTAGGGGTGTGGTTTTTTCTATTGCGGTTGATCCGGAAGTAAGCCCTCAGTTAGTTCGCCTTACATCGGCGGCTGATAGTGCGTTCTTCAATAAATAAAAGCAGTGGTATACGGTATACTATTGGATGGTTTTCTGGTTTTCGGTGAGATAGTCACACGGACAGACGGGCCGACAGCTCGGGGGTTAAGCTCACAGACACCCTAGGTAAAACCTATAGAGAGCTTAGGACGTAAAGGCCGGGCCGGCGACAGCTACAGCTACAGCTACAGCTACAGCTACAGCTACAGCTACAGCTACAGCTAGAGCTAGAGCTAGAGCTAGAGCTATCCAGAACGCTTCCTGAGATCCATAGTTAACCCTTTTGAGGCCCGTTTATATCGACCAAAAACAAGAGATTTGCGATAATATTAACCGTCCAGGAAGAGCCTGCAGCAGTACGAGTATCAGAATGCCGTGCGTGTGTCGTATACAGTACCTCCTACTGTTGCGCTTTGGACACACATTCTGGCCGGCGTCCCCGGCTGCTTCGTGTGACCGATTCTCGAGTCGTCAATTTATTTCGTTAATATTCCCTTCTGAAGCCCTAAAGAGGTTAAAGCGTGCAGCACAAATTCAGACTCCAACACCCGCCCTCCCCCCCCCTAACCGCTAATCGCTTTTTCCGGGGATAGCTACACCTCCACCGAAGCTAGGTATCCGATCGCTATCGGTACGGTCTGTTGGTCTTCCCTTCTTATCTCCGCTTTCGGACGACGACACGTCACCAACAGGTGACACGTCACCAACAGGTGACACGTCACCGACAGGTGACACGTCACCAACAGATGACACGTCACCACCAGATGACACGTCAACAGCAGCCGAGGCAACCCCCGCCCCGAACTTTCGAGCGGCGTCGTCGTCGACCCGAGACGTGTCGACAGACGTCGCAACCCCCACCCGAAACTTTCGAGCGGCGTCATCGTCCCGAGAAACCTTCTCCGGACCGTTCCTGGGACCGGTGCTGCTGTCGCTCTCAGGAACCACCGCAACCCCTCTCCCGAACGCCATCACCCGGGGGGTCGCAGCTTCCTCGTTAGGCCCTGCCTTCTCCCCCCCCCCCTGGCTGGAGGAGGCGTCTTCGACCCCAACCCCCGCCGATGCATCTTTCTCATCCGTCGCAACCGTGCCGGGTGCGCCCTCTCGGCCAACATCCACGGGGGCAGGGGCAGGGGCAGGGGCAGGGGCAGTCACGCTCTCCTTTCTTCCTAAAACCGCAGCAACCCCTTCGGAAAACCGCGTACCATCCGCGTTAGCTCCATCAGCTGTCACAGAATAAACCCTTTGCCCATGTCCTTGGGGTGCTGCAGAGGTGGGCGATGAATCATCCCCGTCTAAACTTCCACTTCCCCGAACTTCTCGCTGTGCCCCGGCTTCGCCCCGCCCCCCTCTACCGCCTGCCCCACTGCTACCAAACCCTTTTCCGCCCCCTGCCACACCGCCAACACCCCCGGGAGGGTTTTCGCTCAAGAGTGAAGAAGACGTTTTGCTGTTGTTCTTGCTGCTGCTCTTTCTTGTTTTCTTGGACTTGGCGGTCTTGCCGAGAGCTTGTCGGAGGTTCTTCGCAAGGGCGTCGCGATCGGAGGGGTTCAGGTTTTTCAGCTTGTCCGCGTCTCCCTGCCACTGAGCCGCGAAATCTCGTTCCCTGTTGGTCTGTTCCGGTATTTGGATGGTGGTTGATGCAAAAGCCGGTACACAGCCGGATGCATACGGTAACGAAACAGCACGGGTCGAACAAATAAGGGGGAGAAAAAATGAAGGGCAAGAAAAACAAGAGGACAGGAAAAAAGAAGGACAACAACAGAGAAGGACAACAACAGAGAAGGGCAACAACAAAGAAGGACAACAAAAGAGGAGAAAAAAAACAAGAACTCTATTAGAAACGAAAGGGCATCCAGATGAGAAACAAAATAATCGAGAGCCGTGACATAAACAATAACAGAAAAACACACCAACTCCGCCTCTGAAACGGTCGCAATCAAAAGTCAACTGCGAGAGGGGGGGGGGGGGCGTTAAGAAACATATACGCGAACCGGGCTCAACCTTAGCGAGACCTGGGTACACGGTTTAAGGGACAAACGGCTTGAAATTGTAGTGGGGAAAATTCTGCAGTTACAACTGAGATTTACAGCTAGTAAATAGTATCACTCTGTCCTCAAATATAAGAACCGTTTTGTATTCAAATTTGTGATCAAACGGTTCTTATATTTCCGGACAGAGTGGTACCGCACATCGGACAGGTTAGACCCCTGTTTTTCAAGATTTTTCGGGGTAGATAGATTCCTGATTGATGCGATCTGCAACATCTAGATTATATTCGTCCGATGGGATCTGTCCGACACAGCTCTTCTGCGCATGTTTGCCGGGTTGGATCTGCATTACACGGCTCTTGTGCGCATGTTTGCCGGGTAAGATCTATAGCATACGACTCTTGCACAACATCTCAACGGCGGCAAATATAGGAGCGTCTATTAATAGGTGAGATACCCGTAGAGCGTGCTACTAATACTACTACTACTACTACTACTACTGCCACTACTAACACGACTGCTGCCGCTAATGTGATACTACCACTACTACCGCCACTATTACTACCAATGCCTACTAACTACTACCACTAACCACACATCCACTACTACCACTACAACAAAAATAACAACTACTACTACTACTATTATTACTACTACAACCGCTACTACTGCAATACCTATGATCCGTGAAAGCTCTACCATACGGTTAGAGAAAACATGCAACGACTCACCTCCGCAAGCGCCTGACCCTTGCTCCAATCCACCGCCCCCTCTTCTCCTCCAGTCCCGGCGTCCACGTTCGTCTCCGTGACCACCAACCCCTTCGGCACGCTCTTTGTCCCGCGAACTTTACCACCGCCAAACCCGCCGGAGGTGCTGCTGCTGCTGCTGCTGCTACTGCTACTGCTGCTGCTGCTTTTCTTCTTCTTGTTCTTTCGTTTCGATTTTCCACCAGCACTGCTGCCACTCTGCGGTTTTCTCAGGATGGCGTTACACGGCGTTACAGGGCGTTGCGAGGCGTTTCATGGCGGGGCAAGAGGGGACGGTTGATGTTGTTGTTAACGTATATGCATAGTAGTATTGCATTTGCCTTCCGACGAGCGCGCAGATGCACACTGCACGAAATATTCCGGAAACCCGTGCCAAAACAGTCTATAATTACCCATAGTACTCGTGCCCGTTTCTCTACGGCATGTAATGGCCTCTGACACGCAATATATTGAATACCACCACCCCCGCCAACCCCCTTTTCCTCTTTACGTGCGTATGCCCACTATATCCTGTTGCCTGGCATAAATAAAATAGAGATACTATTAATACGGTATTTATAGCTGTCTCTAGGAACTCGCGCGAGGATATCTGAAACTAACAACTGTCGTCAAGGTGTGTTCGTTGATGGATGATGGACTGCGGCAGTCCGCATCATTAATCTATTTTTGAGGTTAAGCCGCGTGCAAATGCCAACTCCTATATAAAGTTAATAAAAACTTCAGACATCTCCGAAGCGATACCCTATCTTTGGGCACCGTTAAAACTTGAAACCCGCATTCGCTCGTAGAACGCCTCCGTGAGTTTCCTATGGAACCAGCGGCACAACACCAGAAGCGCGAAACATATTTTCTCTACGGCATGCGTTGCTATGGGCGGTGCGCACACAAAGGGAGGGCTTCCATCTGCGTGCACTACAGCCCACGTGAAAACAAGGCAGCTATTTTGCTGAGTGCGCTACGTACAGCTCGTGCGTTCACAAGGCAGGTCTTCTGCAGGGTGGAGTGAGCCATGCTAAGGAGGGGGGGGCATCATTTTTTTCTCAGGTTTCTCATCTCTTAAATACCCCCACCCAAAACCCCATTTCCTTTGAAAAAAAACGTCGAATTTGACAGCACCTGAAACTCGCGTCCTGCTGACTCCCCTCCTTCCCCGGACTCGGCCTCCCACTGCTTCACCAGCCTGTCGGCTTTTCCTCCGGGATCTTCCCGCCACTCCCTCGCCCACTCCCCCCAGTCCTGCCCGTCCACTGTCTTCTCGGGCAGCATTCCCGGGGTTGGGGCGATGGAAACGCCTCTAGAAGGAGATGCAACGCCCGAGCCCTGTTTGAATTTTGATGTCAACACCAATCAACATCGAGGCAAGGGTGTTGTTTTTTTGTCAGGTTGGTGCGCGGTTGGTGTTCGTGGTCCGTAGTTTGTACCGGTATTGATTTGTGGAATGGGGGGGAGGGGACTACCAGGTATTAATATATACCTGGTATTACGGGGAACCATAGCAATCAGGACCAAATATGGCTAGCAAAAACATTGGAATATAAAGGTTTGTGTGTATTGCGGTCCTCCGTAATAATACGTCACAGATACTTCTACGTAGTGTATAGATATTCTTGCTTGCCACAGCACGTGGAAGGCTGCCAATTCAGAGCGCGCTAGAAAACAGCGCGAGGTTTCGCCTAACTCAGTAGATGAAAACGCCATGCAACAAGCGGAAAGAACAAACATCCGTAAAGACGTACCTGGTACTCGAAAGCATATTATACCAGGTACAGAGTACCGGCCTTTTCGAATAAGAAACCGCGATACTGGCCCAAGCTGGACCTCTTACTTGAGAAGGGTATGTTCCACACTAACTTTAAGTATAGACGCCACCGAGTTTCGTACTTTCTCGGAAATGTTAGGTTTAGAGTTTCTTGTAGTGCTATTCTTCTGTCTTTTAACAGGGGCGGCAGTTCGTACATTAGCAGCTGGGTCGAAGTCTATCATAATTCATACCATGGTATCTCGTACGTATCGTTTACGACCAGCGACCTGCGACATTATCGTCGGTTAGTTCACTACAGGACGCGACATGTGTTAATAATTTGGCAGTTAAGAATTTCAGGCTGATTTTTTATGTAATTTAAGAAATTAAAGGTAAGCATTCGTGCTCGGCAAGGACGCCACTCTAAATCCTATATAATAGCCTTTAAGAGCCTGTGCTCAACGTTGACATCACAATTAACCGCGAGCCTTAGCCAAAATTGGAGATTCTTAACTGCTGTCGCGTACTGCATACGTCGACGGCTGATGTTGCACATTTTTCACAACTGTCGTCGACGAGCCGGTGCTGTATACAGTACTCTAGACGAACAAGAACGAGCACGTTCCGTAAGACGTTCAACTACAACATTGTTTGCGTCGCTCGTATAAACCATACGTCATACCTGGTACATGTTACCGGCCTACCGTATAGCAGATACAGGCAACCTACGAATAAGAAACAGAGATGCTATCCCAGACTGGATTTCTTATTTGGGAGAGGGTGCGTTCCACACTAACTTCAGTATAACGACTCCCGGATTTCTTATTTTCTTATAAAGCTCAGCCTTACCTTTCTTGTTGCCCGCGTTTTGATCGCCTGGGGTACCCTACTGGAGAATGCCGGTATTAAATAGTACGCAAGCACTAACACCGGACAACACACCCGAGATTATTCCAGTCTCCCTCCACACCTCGCCGGTCTCCGGTGGGAAGACATGATTGGCTGGCAACACGAACCCTCAGTTAGTTGACTTTACGTCGACGGCTGATGTTAAACCTTTTTCATGATTACAGCACAGGACACCTAGCAAGAAACAGGCTAACAAGAAACGTAGGCTGAGATTTGCAGGGAAACAAGAAATTCGGGAGCCTTTATGCTGAAGTTAGTGTAGAACGGACGTTCTCCCACATAAGAAACTCAGCCTGGGTCAGTATCTGTGTTTCTTATTAGGTGTCCTGTACTGTATACCCGTATGAAAAAGGTATTACATCAGTTGTCACAACATGATGACACTCAGCACTCCGAAGGCATCCGACTACATCCGACACATGACGTTCCCATGCGGTAGTCTTGTTTATTTCTCTGTCACATATAGCCTATGACCACGGAATTTGGATCCCTCTGAGTCGAAGAATCAGGACAGACACTCTGCTGGGTGTGCTGCTGGTGATGATGTTGTCTACAGTACTCGTAGGTAAAAAGAGCGGCCTTGCATGGCAACCGCTGACGTTGCGGTTGATGCTGATGCTATTATTAATACAGTAAAATACCGTCTCTAGGCATAGGTCTGAGCAGTTATCAGGCAAACCGCACACAGCAGAACACCTGCAACTACAAGCACTCTCACCTCGCCAGAGACAACTTGCCAGTCCCCGTTCAGCCCCATACCCGCCCCTGCGCCATCACCATCGCTCCCATCCTCGGGGGGCGGTTGTGGTGCACACTGCTGTCGTGGTAACTGCTGCTGCTGCTGTTGTTGCAGTGAACGCCCTCGGCTTGTGATGGGGGAGGCAAGAGGTGCCGATGAATGGGATGTTATCGATGCAGAGCTTCTAACCAGGGGAGAAACAAAAGCACACGACGAACAGATAAGCGTGAGAGGGGCTAAGAGCGCGAGGGCAAGCCTCGTTTCCTTGGATGCTCTCATCTTGTACCCCGTAGGGATGTGCTTCGTGGCTGCTGTACTCTCTGCTGCTGCTGCTGCTGCTGCGTTGTTTGAAGGGAAAATGGGGTTTCATATGCGAAAGGCATTACGGTACACAGCACTGTCATAAGTAACCAATGAAAATGCTTTGCCATCCAACTTCATGCCACGTCAGCGCAGCTGTCCAATCCCTGAACCCAACAATCTGGAAATCCCCCGTCTGCAACTCATGACAGCGGCGGTGTCATTTCATTTCGCACGTACCAGGTAGAAGCGAAGACAAAGTCGAAGGGCGAGCGAGGCAAGCACAATCTACCGCGAGCAACCGCACGCACTCGGCGCCTCGGCAACATACATCAAAATCGAACCTACGGGAGAAGGCCGTTCTTAATTGCCTGGTCTATCACGGAGGACACTAAAAAGCTTGGAAGGCAAAAAACTACGAGTAGAAGCACTGGCAGGGCCATCCTAACCTGGTCGGGAAGGAGGGATCATGAGGCTTCGAGCATCTCCTGTGTTGTTAGGGGGCGCTTCCCTCTTGACCCTGGGCATGCCGGGGACCCGTGGGCTACTTCCGGGACCCTCGGCTACGCATCGGTTGGTGCAGTTTCCGTCGTCGTCGTCATCGCGAAGAAGCTCGGGAGGGGGGGGGTGCCTCTGCAGGCGACACATGGCTGTAGGCTGTGGCTGTCTCTCGCGCCGGCACAGCAACACCAACGCCAACGCTAACGCCGGCTCTAATGAGGGAGCAGCAGGGCCATCAGCAGCAGGGCCATCAGCTGGAACAGCAGCAGTTGCCCCCAGCATGCGAACCACCTGCGAGCCCCATCACCACCAACTCCGCCAGGAAGACTCTGCCACAGCAGTAGCAACAGTTCTCCGAAGTAGAAAGAAAGCAGAGCCGCAGCAACAGCAGCACCACCACCAGCACCAGCAACAACAGCAGCAGCGGTCATCAAGCCCTAGGTCCGAGCAGTTCGCTCGACCCAGCGCCATCAACCGCAGACATAACACAGGGCGGGAACATGTAGAGACGTCGAAAGCAGTAGACGGGGGGGGTGGGGGCGCGGCAGCAGCAGCTAAGGCGCTAGCAGCAGCATCTAGGGCGAGGAGAGGGGGAAGCCGGGCTGTTAGGGGGGAGCGCGAGGCACAGCGGAGGGTGGATAGCGCAGCTGTTGCTGCCGCTGCTGTTGTTGCTAATGTGGGTGGGAGAGGGGAGGAGGGGGGGTGGATGGGCGGGGCGGGGCGGGCGGGGGTGCCGTCTGCTTTTCAGAGCTTGAGAGAGGTGAGTTGGGGAGGAGTAATGCTGTTGCTGTGGATGGTGTAGTATCGTAGGTGTGAGTTTGCTTGACTTAGCGGCAAGTCATGTACCAGGTATCATATGATTATGAAAGAAAGGTACAACATCAGCCGTCGATACGAGCGGGGTGGCGAGTTGCGAGGTAAGCCGACCGACCAACCATCCGGGCCGGGGCTTTTGTTACCTGGTATGTTGATACTAAAGTCTACCATGTATACAGCAGTAGTTTAAAGCCGGAGATGGATATTTTAAGCGTCATCGTGCACGCCTCTGACTATGAACTATGATAGCCACAGAGTAGAACCGTAGTACGGTAGTACAGTAGTACCCGAGGTGCTTGCATAGACTACGTACAGTAGTATGAATATGTAGTAGTGCTTGAGAACGTATTATGCGTTCATCGGCGTTGTGACTTACGGCACCGTTCATGATATAAATGCCCGAAGGTTACTATAAATACTTTATTAAATACGAGGATCATGCTGATAAATATACGCGAAGGTTCCAGGCCACTGCTATCGTGTTACAGTACACCTTTTTCGTAATGATAGCGATGTGTTCATGTGGAGGCGGTCCAAGCGGGAGTGGAAGTATTTGTAGACACGAGCCTGTTCGGCCTGTCAGAGAATGTCGCCCGAGGTCGACGCGTTTACCGAGCCTTCTCCCTCTAGGCACCCTCATCCCACCCGGTCCTGATCACAATCAAGCCCGAGCCCTCCAAGCTGACCCCTATGTATATTCTTTGCCGCCGGCAGGGCCCATCAACCACCAACACACCCTGACCCCTAAGGCGAAGTTAGAAGTTATCCACCAAAATTGGGGTTTCCACCAGAACAGCCACAGCACAAACGGGAACAGCACTCATATAATCGGACCCTGACCCTGTGTAGGGTACCGCCTTGGCAGGGTCTTGAGATTCTTAGGCTATCAATAGCGATGTTATGCATACCTTTTTCATATGTTATAGCGTGTGACCAGGCCCGTGTCTTCAAGTGGAGCATTCACCGTTCATCTGGCGTCGAGGTTCATTTTCTTATTTTGACGCCACCATCTTGTCATCGTCACAGACTACTATTACGGGGGAACGTAGTTAATAGGACCTGTGGGAGACACAAAAACCTATACATTTCTCTATTTTTATACCAAAGATATTTAATATTAATAGTAGCCCTTGTATAGTACCAGGTATGGTGTTTAGTATAGCACCCAACCCTGAGCCCCCGTGTCTTCGGTCAACACTTCTTATTTATCGTCAGAAAACGAGCCTCAATTTCTTACGAACGAATGTCTCAAGAGCCGGGTGCCCTCTGTGCTTGTATCATAGACACGACGAGGCTGTGGGAGAATTCCGCAAGTGGACGCTATCACCGACCCTTCTCCCGTTTGGCGCCTTTATTCCACGCCTACCTGATCCCACCCAGAGACCGAGCCCTCCAAACTGACCCTGAGCCAAGCTCCTTTGGTTCATTTTCTTATTTATCGTGAAAAAACAAGCATGTATTTATTATGAAAAAGGTATAACATCAGCCGTCGACGTATAGTCAACTAACTGAGGGTTTATTTTCGGATCGCCCGCAATATAAACATCATCACATTTTATTTTTTACAAACAAATTTCTTAGGAGTGGGCTGCCCTCTGCACTTGTAGACACGAGGCTGTGGGAAAAAATTGAAGGGCGACACTATCACCGACCCTGCTCCTCCTGCTTTGCACCCTCGTCCCACTTAGACCTGATCCCTCCCGGACCTCAGCCCTCCAAACTGACACTGGCCACCATTTCCTCGGACAAGTTTCTTATTATCGTAAGAATACGAGCCTCAATGTCTTAAAAACGAGTTTCTTAAATCCACACCATTTCCTCGGACAAGTTTCTTACTTTTCGTGAGAACACGAGCCTCAAATGCCTTAAGAACGAGTTTCTTAATCTCGGGAGCTCTTTGGTTCTTGTAGACACGAGCCTGTGAGAGAACCCCGTAGGTGGGCCGATTCTGCTCCCGCTTGGCACCCTGATTCCACGCCGACCTCATAATTTAACCTGAGCTCTCCGACCTTTACCCTGGGTACATTGGGTACATTTTGAGCGGCCGGCAGGGCCCACCAACACATGGAACATCCTGCTCGAGAATTGCTTGTGTCTCATGCGTTTTGTGGTTTGCAGTAGCAGCAGCAGCACAAGTAGCAGCAGCAGCGGAAGCAGCAGTAGCAGCGGAAGCAGCGGAAGCAGCAGTAGCAACGGAAGCATAGAGTGAACATAGGCCTTATCCCAAGCGGACCTTAGCCCTCTAAACTAAGCCTGGTGTGGGAAACTCCTAAAGATTCCAAGTGAAGTGGCATCGTTTTCCCCGCTGCCAAGTATGCTTCGTAGAAACAGGGGAAGATATAGTTTTTTTAAAATTTTATTGTGGCTTCTGATTGCTATATATGGTCCTCCGTAACATGAATCACCCCAAGGAGTCTCTCCAAAATATAGGAGCTCCTCATCTTCGAGAGAGACAGGCTTGTGTGGTCACAACTACTTGCGGATGCAGAGATGTATCACACATCGCGCCCAACGAAAACGATCGCTTTGGGAAGTTCTCGTCGAGATGTTTTTGATAGACTTGTGCATCTCTCCACTCTCATCGTAAATAGAAGGATGTTACGAGTAGCACATTTTTGTAGCATATACAGAGATGGCTGTGGTCAGACTTGTACGTACCAGGTGGGATTTAAGTTAGTCTTCGAGAATATATAGCACCCGCCGTCGAGCATGACTTCTTAGTCCGGTTTTTCTAGAGCTGTATATGAGTCGGCATGATTTCACGACTAATAACTAATCGGTAGGTACCGTTAGCCAACTATTTAATAGCTGGTTTTAGTCGTCCGTGATACAACGGTCGGGGGGGTTCTAGATTGTTTCCACGGGAATGGTAAAGGCCGGTGACTCCCCTGAATGCTATATATATCAGGGTCGACAGGACGATACTACCCACAGGAAATATTCCCAAATGGTCTCCGCCTATGACCATTCTGCGCACATCAGAAGTTGTAGTTGGTTACGAGAATTTACCACTGCGCCTTTGTTTGGGAGACAAAGAACTGGGAATTAGAGTGGACCGTTCTTTCAGCGGTAGAAGGGCGTCTCTCCCTTGCCCCTCCTCTTATAAAGGATGTGTTTACCATTTTTTTTTATCACTATAGGAGTGGATAACCACCATGTCAATATAGCTCACGTCGGTCAGATCACCTATTACAGATCTCCACTTGATGATCTAGATCTTTCAGAGGGAAGGTCTGTATGGTATATAGCTCATTTATTTTGCCGGGTGGGAGCCGTACGATCTGCACCGTCTAGCAAGTGTTTCCAGGGTTGGATCTGTATTAGCTACATACTTCGTATTCAGATCCTGCGCAACGTCTCATAACGGCAGATACTGCAAAGTTGAGTATCGACATATCGGAAGAACTCACAGCTGGCGCAGCCTCGTTGACCAAGTATGTTTTTACTTTTCTTTTTTTATTCCCCTACTGCACGAGCACTAAGTAGAAAGTTCGGGACACGGAAAAACAGACCGTCCCGGCCCGCCCTGGTGCCATCCCATACCATGCTCGGGTGCGACAGACAGGGGTTTTGACCTTGATTTGTTTCCAAGGTATAGCTGTATTTACTCCCAGATTGTATATATTTTGCGGGGGAACACAGTAAACAGGACCTACGGTATCCACAAAACTTATATTTTCCCTATTTTTACTCACAATATTTTGTCCTGTTTACAGTATATGAACCCCCGTCCGTATTATTTTTTTACTTGCTAGGTCTCTGAGTTAGCCGGGCTTGGCAGCTATCATGCTGTGGTTATTACCGGTAGTTGGGTGGTGGAGTAACGGCTATCTAGTTGACTCAGTGTTTTCAACGAACACCACACGCCAAGCCACAAACGCGATATTAATAGTAGTATTATATTTATAGTTGGGTGCAAATACACAGAATGCTGCAAAATGCCGCACGCAACTAACTCGAGTACCCGCCTACCGACCTACCTACCTAACTACCTACCTACCTATCCCCCTACCGACTTACCTACCGGGTATCTTCCTACCAACCCGCCTACCGACCTACCTATAATATCAGCCTAGTTTCCCGTACAAGGTTATGCTCTAACCCCCACCCCCTATCCCCCCCACACAACCACAACCACCACCCCCGCCCTCACCGCTACCGCCGCCGCCACTCTGTACAACTCCCCGTGCGCATGCATCATCAGAGTGTGGCGGGATTACCGAGACTCAGTCGGCAGGAGGAAACGAACCTAGCCAACGACGTGCGGCGATGGCAGCGCTTGGAGCTAGTGCGCGAAGAGGTTTCCCGACAGCAGGCGGGCGCGAACGGGGGGGGGCGGGGCGGAGAGGTTGAGGTAGAAGCTTGGGCGTTGGCCACGGGAATGAGCGTGGAGGTGCGTAAAGTTGAAATACAGTTTGACCCAGTAGAGCTCTTAGCTTGCAGTTCGGTTGGTTTAAATGGTGTTTTCTCGCTTATGCCCCCCTCATTTTGTGCTGTTTTTTTGTCGTGTCCCTGGCTAATTTGTTTTGTGGATGGCTAAATTATTTTTGTGGAACTCCCCCCTGCCTCTTGTCGGGTTTTCGCGGGCTTCCCCCGGTTCTCTTTTTGTTTTTTATCATGTTCTTGGCTAACTTGTGTACGGACTTCCCTCCTATTTATCGTCGCGTTTTGCGCAGGACCTTCGGCATCGTGTGGTAAAGGGGGCGAGAGCGCGCGAGCGGTTGGTGTTGTCCCACGTCCGGCTGGTGATGTACCTGGCCAGGCGAAGGGGGTGGTCGACGGCTCTTTCCCCCATGGACCTCGTTCAGGTGATAGAACTAAGGGTGGCGGTGGCGTTTTTTGTAGTTTTTTTTTGTTTGACGCGGTAGTGGGGGAGGGGGGTTGGGAGTTGTAGTAGTGGCGGCGGTTTTGGCGGTGGTAATGGTGGGGGGGGGGGGGGGGTCG
>JBBMKB010015230.1:0-17184 GCA_037833945.1 Alaria marginata | reverse complement strand
TTTGTGACCACGGAGCTCGTCTCTCTCGGAGGCATCGGCACGGACACTGGTTTTGCTGGATGTAGAATGGTAGAAAGGTCAGTTTAATGTGAAGAACACACACACACACACACACACTCTTGGGTTTGTTTTGTCGTGATGTCTAAAAAATGCGTCTCTTTTCGCGGTAGTATTTGTTTTGCGAAGGAAAAATCTGTTTTTCAACAAACATTGTACGCCGTTTATGTTTGATAACTTAACCAAGTATTCAAGTGCAGGCGACTTGAGAGACCGAATCCTCAATGTACAGGAAGACTTGCTTCAGGGGTTCGGCCACAAAAAACGTGAACAATAATTTCGCTAAATACATGACATTATATATTTCGCTGAAAGCAACTTCCCTGTGTATGAATACGGACCGGGCTAGACATATTAGTATGGAACGGGCCACAATTACACGTGCATGCGAATCGTGGGCGCCTTGAGCCTTGTCTGTGCTCAAGCGTTCGCGCAATCCGTCTCTTGATAACCCAAGGTAACTCCAACACTCTACTCTTACAAGCCCGTTTTCCCTTGGCTCAGATCAATCGAAGCGCAATATCGAGATTAATGCTTACGGTTGGCTGACAGGGCTTCAATGATATTCATTGGGAAATTTTTGAAAGCACGAACATGCATATCTTCACGACCCACCAAGGTTGGATTCTGAATAGCGACCCCATCATTACATCGTCACGGAGCCTCGACTCTCCTCTTCGTTTCATTCTGGTGCAGATGCCAATGGTTTCAGGAGTCTTGGTCAACCAAGAACAGAGTGTTTTCCCCAGTTATTCCGCCACGATCGCAGCGTGCCTCTTTCTCACACTCTTATTTGCAAGCTCCATCAGTATGGGCGCTTGGTAGGATTATCAGCCTTCCGCTCGTCAATGAACTGCCAGAACAATCCTAACGACTGACGGTCAGGGTGACAGGTTTCACACATAGCAGGATCTACGATCCTACCTGCCTGGAATAAGGTATGCGAGTACCCTTCAGGCGATGTGTCCCTCTGTACAAAATCAAGACAGTGAACATGTATCGACATCACAATTGCGAAGACCGGCGGCATATCAACGATCCGTCGAACGCAACCCCGCGTGCCCAAACCAATTCGACGTGCCAAAACAGAAAGCAAAACATCGATGCCCCCGTGACTAAAGACGGTGGCTTCATACACTACCAACATGTGACTGTCGTGAAGAAACAGACAATTCTCGGCATCAACGACTGAACGACCTCGAGATTGCCAGTGCTTATACCGTATACCCTAGCCGTTCATACACTATCCATACCCGAAGCGGCGCCGACGGTGGCCGCGTAGATGATCGCCAGGATAGCGAAAGAGCGCATCGTGATGAAGCTTGTAATTAAGGTTGGAAGTGTAAGAGGAAGCTGAATGACTGATTTCTGGTGGTGGAGTGAGGAATGAGTGAAGTGAGAGGTGACAGAAACTTGGAGGTAAATGCGGCCTGGGGTTTAATACATGAGTGTTCTCCCAATATTTCAACGTAACCGTAGCTCGTCATGGCAGATCATAAACAGCTTTGACGAAGGACATCACATTCGTCGGGATAATTTGGCTGTGGAAGTTGCCTGAAGTATCGGGGTATCCAGAATCTTCAAGTCCGCCACCAGAACGAATGTGATTCACAGAGGACGATGTTGTTGTGTAAATCACCCGCGTGGTCCGAGAGTCTATAGCATATATCCGCTGCAGTCAGCCTCTTGTTTGACAACCATAGCTTTCCTAACATATTGATCAATATGTATGTCTTAGTGATAACTTATTCGAACGTAAACGAGTTGTACCGTCTAGTGCAGTTGGAACATTGCCGAGACGAAGTGAACACGCGACGAACGGCTTTGTAGACCATGTCGAAATATGAACATATTACTATTATAATAGACTAGAGCCTAACCAGTAGATCGCGTTAATATACCCGCCCTTAGATGCGTGCCAGGTACAAAGTAGAAGTGGATTTAAACTGTTATTGCACCCATGCATTTTCAGAGGATAGATCCAGCACCCGAGAATACGAGCTTTTCGAATTTCAGATGTATGTGTTATAACTTACGTTTGATATTGCGTGACATAGGGACCTTCCAGAGTTTACCTTAATTTATCGATAACCATTTGTGAAAACGTACGGTATACCAATAATATTCATAGTATCATGTATGTATATATTATATATCAAATCCATACACGTGGGCAAGAACGCCATTTGTGGTGCCACATCGCACAATTTGGCCATGGCTGCAAACGTTGGTGCAGAGCCATATAGATGATATGAAATTCGCTCCCTTCGGTTTGGCGCGGGTGATGATTCCCACGTTTCGTTTGTTGTACGTGGTGGCCCCCAAGGCACAGCGTTAAGAGCAGGGCATGGGACATCAAGCATCCGAAGAACCTCCGTTGTACCTATAATCATGGTATGTGTTTACATGCGATTAGACAACAGGACTACGACGTCGTAAACGAGCATATGCGTAGACTGAAGCTTCTTCTGGAAACGTATTCCCTATATATACCGCTAGGACCCATACACATTAGATGGTGGAGTGCGGACGAGCAAGTTTTCAAATTTGGTGACCGGCATACGACCGCAGCGGTGAGAACAGTATCTGCATGCACGAGTAAAAACAAGTATATATAGCTTGTCATATTAGACGGTATGCCTTATGTACATTTGGTATACCTCCACCGATGCCTGTCTCTGTGTTAGCTATCATACAAATAGACTCTAGTGTGCAATTGATAGGTAGAAAGTTGATGTCTGTGGCATACATATTATATGATTTCGTATAGTTAACCGACTCTAGTGTGCAATTAATAGGTAAAAAGTTGATGTCCATGGCATACATATAATATGGCTTCGTATAGTTAACCAACTCTGTACTTTCGTCCCCAGCTGGTAGTTTGTGGGCAGCTAGCCCTACAGAAGCAAACATGTTTATATACCGGTATATATATATCAAGGCCATTAGTTTGTTTAGGGATGGGTTGAAGTTGGAAATTCTACCCCGATGCACGGCAAACAGTAAACTGCAAAATGATTAGAGCAAGTTAAGTGAAAATTGGGTAGGCTAGTGCGATAAATAAATATTAGGACAGCGAGAACAATTTGTATGTGAACGACGGTTGAGCATGCGACGCCGCTATACATAGCGAGGTCAGACTGCAACAGTACCGCTCCGTACCTTGAACGTCCGGTCGTGCAAACGTACACAATTCCCGCCCTTCCGTATATGTTGTGGATTCAGGTCATTGCAGACCCGTGAGATTGCTTATGCCGGGCTTATTCTGTTTCCTTCAAGTACTCTTGTGGTTGTAGGTTTCCTTTTACTAGAATGTACCAGCCAAACATGGTGGGTGCCTATCTACGACAACAAACTTATCCCCAGTGGAACATTTGTATATGTTCGGAGTAAGTGCCAATATTTAGTATTCGCGCCCCCAGACGAATGCCTATTACATTGTTTCGTTGATATTACTGTGCACTTTTTCGCCCTCAGAACATCTGTCTTGGAGTCATCCCATGGGAGGGGTGGGAACTTGTTTCGTGAGCTCCTGACACGACGAGCTAAATTACTCACCCGGAACACGACTTTGTATATGAATTTTCGCGCAACGCAGCCAACATTTCGATGCACTTGAAATTAACTAAACATTCGTGTAAAATGGCATACTCCCAAGAGTTGCTTACGTGAAAATGCCGACAAGTGATTAAAAGTGTTTACCAGAGTGCAGTCCCCCCACCGTGTAAATACTGCTTTGTATGTTCTAATTTGTGTCCCTGTGACATGCTGTACCTTATAAAGGTCTGCGCCTAACGACTTCGGCGCATGCCGACCTCTATGCGTTAACTGGTACGCCATTCGTTATCCCAACGAGCACCAAGGGTCGAGTCCCCCATGCAGTCTTTACCCTCGATGTTCGCTGGTGACACTACGTCGTCTACGTTTATCGAGGAACGTTTTCCTAGTACTTGATAAATAACAAGCAATCATCTGAACTGTCGGCCTCAAACATGGCACAGAAGATGTGGTTTCCAACACTCTGTCGCCTTATGTAGACAGAAGTTGAGTCCAAACGCCGTCGTACAATATATTTATGATTAAACAATGTCCTACATTCGGATGTTGGAACGCGTCTGGCTACGGCGCGCCGGTGCCCACTACCAGAGCTATCCCTGTCGTCCATCATACGAAGGCATTGTACCAAAGCCAGATGTAACCGAGCTAAAAAAGGGGAGGGTACCCTTTTTTTCAAGGTCGTGGTTTAGCCGCTCGCCGGAGTGACTCTGTACCTTGCTGAAGAAAACATGTCATTCTATGTTTTTGGCGCAGGGTAGCTGATCATTCCATGTCGGTGTCATGTCGGTTAAACAGACGGTGCAAAACCTTAAATCTGAGCAAGAACAGTGGGGTCACTGGTACGAGCAAACCATATCCATTGCAAGAACAGGTCCCGAAAGGGACCCCACTACCGTAAGCTTGGTCAGTGCTCAACAAGGAACCAAGAGCAACATACCTGATGTGCTACGCGAAAGACGCATGCATGACCCTTATCGTCTTAAGAACCGTCAGAAATCGGTCGCGTTCCCGATCCATACCGTGGTACAATGCCTACCCTGAATGCAACCAGGGTAGAGCCCGAACAAGATGTCCCAAATACCCGCACAGGGAGTTCACGGTGCCAACACTCCAGGCGTCGCTTTTGTCATCAGGCGCCCCTGATTGACCGCACTCGCTGCTTCGTAGAGCCCGCACACCCCAATGTATCCTGCCTGGTGTGGCCCGAAACAAGATGGCATGCCTAGACACGAAGTATGCTATCCCTCAATTGAAACATGAATGTCCTCGATTATACGAACGAGCTTTGCAGAAGAGTTTTTCAACATCCTAGACAGCCGAAGTTCAACGGATTTGCTCATCTAGATATGAACCTGATCCTTTCCTCGAAGATACGAACGGTACATGCAGCATACTTTGTAAACGTAGAAGAGGACAGCATATCAACGGATTTTCCTTACGGATTATGACAACGTTACCGTCGCCCAGAGCTTATTCAAACATATTTGTTTGTTTTATACCAATCTACAGAGTTCAACCACGTGGTGCCAGTTAATGAACAACATTCAGCAGGCAACTGATGTCGTTGTATTTTGTGAGGTGGCAAAATTACAGGCAGTGATATGCAGAAGACTGACACCGTGCTGTCAAGACGTGTATTGTTACGTGTGTGACGAGGGCTATGTAGCACCGATAGGAGTCGGTGTTAATGTATCGTGCGTAGTCGGCGTTAGCGGATTGTGAAAAATTGGTTACACCTCGGGAACGGGCCTTCGTCGAATAATACCTCCAGGTCGACGCATTCTACGATAGAAGGTCACCATTCTTTTTCTGAAGCTCCTCACTTAAGGGGCTCTATACCTCACCGATAATGTTGGTTTGAGCAAACTGAAAGTGTAATCCGATTTAATATACCCGTGGTCCATCTATACAAACAAAGGACATTGCAAACATGGAAAGACTTTCCGATGAGTTTGGGTTGAGGAGCAAAAATATCCAGAGAATATGACCCCAAAAACGTGCTACCTATATCGTAGAATACGTCGGTCAACAAGTGTCAATCTGTCGCTGTTTGGCTGGTCGATACGGTTTGACGAGTTAAAAGTGCGTGTCTTCCCCGTAAAAGCGTTTCACTCTGGAGTGGAGTTAATCATTCGAACAGTGGATATCGAGAGACGTAATACACCGGCATTTGCAACGTCCTGTTCAAACGCATTCGGTGCCATTTGCCGCTAGACGTCTTTATTTACATGTTTCACGTGAAAATCGCTTGTTAAGCGGAAGTATCCGCAGAGCTCTGTGGTGACGAATGTAGCCCCCCCTGACCATGGTTACGGTAGGGGGAGGTACCGTACCCCCTGTTTCACGATGGGGTGTAAGCCACTCGCCGGAGTGACTCTGTACCTCTCTGAACAAAAAACATGGTATGCCATGGGTTTGGCACACCGTAGCTGGACGTTCCATGTTGGTTTCATATCGAGGAGAAAATCGGTGCAGCAATTTAGATGAGCACAGGAACAAGGGCGTCAATCGTTGAGAGTAGCCCTTAGCCTTCGAAAAACAAAGTCCCGACGCAGACCCCCCTACCATAGCCCTAGTCCCCTGCTTCTGCGAGTAGATGCCGATGCCGTATGTAGTGTTTTCATTCAGTCCTTCATGAGGTGTAGAGTGTGAAGAACATTGGTAACGCTTACTATATTTTTTGCGGCATACGGAAAGGCCATCACGTGGCAGGAATCGCACTGTAAGACCGGTCGATATACGTCGTGATGTCCCTGACTCTATCACGACGCTTGTAAACCGTGCCCGACGAGTTGCTAAAAACATACTGCCACTTCTCTAGTTGAGGGGCGTGTAAACAAAAGCCTTTCCCCTAGTCGCTGCTACCAAAATAGCGCTCCGGAAACGGGTCAACTGGTGCAGCGGGTCACAATAATCGGTTAATAGCGGCCTCCATATCAGTGAACTCGGAATGTGTTCCGTAGTCGAGGAGTGATTGTAAATGTGAACATGTGCACGGACATGCCAACTTGTCACACCATCACGTATGATATCGTGAATGGTTTAATGTATTGTCTCAGTTGTCTCCACCTGGATGAGAAGATGCACCCGACGGTGTTTGTCGGTCTCTCGCAGGCCTTCCTGATAAATTCACTCTCGGCAGCGAAGGTAGAAAACCCGTCTGGTTGTACCAGCAAGGGGTTTTGCCCCGACTGTGTGACCAATGTCCCTCAGAACCCCTTCCCAAATATACTCTAAACAAAGACTTGCAAACAAAACATATGTTACATCACGTACATGAGTGACCGAACGGCATCATTGCGTCACGAGAGTGACAACATCAATGCACTTCATCAGGTGCGACATTGGCTGGGCGTGAAACGGATAAGCCAAATCTGACGCTTCTCGCCACGGAGCCGATACGAGGGTATGCTCAAGTGTCACGCACACATGACTTGATACCAAAAGTGCTGTGCGCTTTAGACAATTCTAGAGACACCCAGCCAAACCACCGACGACAAATAAATCCCTATGATCACCCGAAAAAAGAACAGTGCAGGTATACAGTTCCAGTACTATGAAGATGTGACCCTGCGATTTTCATGTATGTAGTGCAAGCATGTGCTCCCTTCGAAGTAGCGACACGAATACGATATATCGAGCTACGATAATAGTACCGGTTCCACCCTGATAACGATAACTCACACATATCATACATCCATCGATCTGCAAACCGGGGTGCATCTCGGAAGGTTCTTACATACCTTATCAAAATATCGAACGACCAATCCAGACAGCTGTTCCACTGACATCAAGTCAGCAGCATGCCCACAAATAAATCGGTTTGCACCGGCAGATGACGCCATCCAGTATGGCTTTGCCAACATATATATCCTGAAACCTATAGCGGACACCTTCTTTACAGGTTAGGTAAAGGCGGGGTTCACACTTCAGTTTCACGATAGGGTAATCGGACCCGTTCGCGGCAAACACCCTCGCCACCGGAAGAAGAAGAAGAACTCAACATGGCAACTACCCGTACTACGTAGTACGTTGTCGTCTTGTTTCTGTCTCGACGGTGTCCACGGCCAGAATGAATCGTTGGTGTTGTTACCTGACCATGATCCTCACCTGAAAAATGTTGTAAGGGGTGTAACGTCATTGGTAGGCAGCGCGTTGTCGTCACTGATTCGGCGACAATAAGCAGGCGGGGGTATTGTTCGCATGGTGAACTAAGAAGACGCATGTCGGGGATGACTGCATCTGGACAACAGGTTTCCACTACATTAGAAGGAAATAAACGACTCAACATTGCGAATCCGAATCGATACCGACAAACTCGAAAGGGCTGCAGTTTATAATCATGGTTGCCAGGATCATCTACGTCCGTGTAGGAGACGCCTGGCAGACGTTTAGGTACATCACCCAGGCAGTGACCAACTTATTGAATTGTTGTACAGAGACCATGGTCCGTCGCTGAGTCATCCCACGGTAGGGGTTGCACTTTTGAGCCAAACGGTTTTGACCGATTGAGCTCCTCAAGTCTGTTCGCATGATAAGCGTCCAAGCACCTTTGTTTTTATTTTTGAATCAAAACAAGGTTGGTCCGGATGGGCGAACAAATTTCTTTGAAGTGATGTTTCGAGTGAGAAATTTAGCTCCTCCTGTGAAGAGCTCAGAAACGACTGCTGCACCCCTACCGTGGGATGACCCGGCTTCCATGTCACCGGCTTACGTTTATGTTGCGATTTCAGCGATGAAACCCGTCCACGCTATGATCGGGGATTCACACAATAAACGATAATGCCCTAGCTAGTCGTTCGGCATTCGGCCACTGCCGGCTCGCTGCCATTAGGTATGGTCACTCCCATTCAAGTATACGCCTTGCCACCCGACGTGAATAATAGTAAAAAATCCGTTTTTATATTTTATCGTAGGCAGTTTCGTGTCACATCGCGTTGTCACGAACGTATTCGCCTTTGGACTCTTAACCTCATCCCACCGACGCCGATTTGATCGCGCTTCCTGTGTTCTGATGGTGGCCCTTGCTAGCCCGTATAGTAGGTCCCTCGTAATCAATCAGCAGTGTGTCATATCTATGTCATTGCTGCCAACAGCGGTCCGCCGAATACATTGAGTGCACCTAATGTCATCTGGGCCTTCATTTTTCCCGTAGGTTAACAGCTACCTCATGTTCCCCATATGTTAGCAGCCAGCTCGAACCTGATCGGCGCGACACCGGCAAGTGCCGACTTTTTAGCGCGAGACAGACAGACTGCCGAAATAGTAATTCGTACATATACTGACAACAATACTGATGCCATAGATCTCTTTTGTCGGAAACCTCGCGAGCGAGATTGTACTTGTATTGCGTTTAGTGTCCTGCCGGCGGATAGGTGTTTGATCTGGAGAATCGACGGTGATGGCAGAAGTTTGGTTTCTTATGACATCCTTGCCCAATGTTAACCATAACTACGTTTTCTGTTTCGCTTCGTTCACTACCTCTAGCACGTCATGCGGAACTGTGACATATCTTACATCTGGACCATGTGTATATTGTACTCCAACACGTTCGCACGTCGGCTTATTCCGAAACACGCCGAGACGAAGGACAGTGCCCACAACCGATCGAATCACTACATTTTACAATCTACTATCACGTCTAACACTATCTCAGGTGAATGCATTATGTAAAACCTCCCCATAAACCCTCGACTATGGCTACGCGCTGTGTTTATCGTTCGAAACGCCTTTTTGTTATGGTGTAGAGAAACTCGGCGGATAATTGGGGGCATACCTGAAACGTGCTTTGTTATGGGCTGCTTTCTAGAAATTTACACACGCCACATAGCTCTGGTATACGTTACTGTGCAATATATCTGCCGAGTATCTAGAACAATACAATACCAAAACAAGTGCTGCATACGCGGCTTCTGGTCGAAATACAATTATTACAAACAGCCAAAACGTACTGGCATATTCCACAGTAATACCTTATATATTGGGAATAGGAACCAACCAGTACATGTGAGGTAGATATGGTCCAAGCTCTGTACTCTTAAATTGACACGACCAAGTAGTTGGGACCTATACATGATATTATATGATACAAAAGCTCCCTATCAACAGGCGAATATTTGTTAAAAAGCAAGTATCAATGACGCGTTCTATGATAGAGGTAGCACTTTTTAACGTTTTAATTTTCTGGATGACGCGGTCCTTAATCCAAAATCGTCGGAAATCCATTCCACTTTTTCAAGATGTTTTTTTAATTTAGATAGGTCACGGGTATGTCCATCGCATTGCACTGTAAGTTTGCTCAAAGTCTGTTTTATCTGTGAGGTATAGAGCTCCTCCAGTGAGGAGCTTCATAAACAAAACGGTAAACCTCTATCGTAGAAATGCTCCAATGTTAGTTGACCGTGTATCACCATACCCGGTGGCAAGCCTGGAATATCATGGTGCATATAACAATTACATGTCAACCTGTCCACGATATGTATTTACCCCAAAGCGTTCTAAGAGTGCCGGGGCGTACCTCAGTGATGCTCAGCCAGTCGTCACCGTCGTCGTCATGGCACAGCTTGAGGTCGTCGGTCTCGTCGGTGTTGAGGGAAAAGGTCTCGTACCCACTAGTGGTGCCGCCAGACGTGATTTGGCTGTGGTGATCACCGTTGTCGAACATATCCAGCGTCCGGATCCTCTCGTCTCCCTTGTGGAAAGCGATTCGCAGCTTCACAATGTCTTGGGCTTCCTCGAAAGAGTACGTGATGCAGCATCCATCACCCTGGCACGACCAGCGAGAGTTTGACGATGTGCTACCGTCCCGAGTGTTTTCGGGTACGCAGCCGTCCGGGTCGCAACCGCCATAATCGGCGTCACGGGTGTCATAATCAGTGGCATCCACGTCGACCCAGGTCCTCACGCTTGCATCGACGAGAGCTGAGATCGGGGGTCGGTTCACGACGAGCAAACACACGTGGGGTTTGGAGGTCGCTTGAGTGCGATATGTTGTCGATTGTTCGCCCCTTATCGTTGTCGCTTGGGTGGTTTTCTGGGCGAAGTAAGTATGCGTTTTAATTCGTCACAGTGTTTGGTTTTTGAGCTAAAATATATGTCCCCTCCGAACAAATTACGCCACTCAAGTTCGAGAACACTAAAGTCCAATCTTGACTCAGGGATGTTAACTAGACCAGGACACTGTCAGTCGTCGACGCGTTCTACGATAGAGGTAGCATTTTCTGGAGTTTTTACTTTCTGGATGACGGGGCTCCTTAACCCAAAATCGTCGAAATGTCATTCTTTTTTGCCAAGTTATTTTCAGGTATAGATGGGCCACGGGTTTGTTAATCGGATTGCACTTTCAGTTTGCTCAAAATCGATTTTTCGGTGAGGGATAGAGCTCCTTAAGTGAGGAGCTTCAGAAAACAAACACTGCACCTCTATCGTGGAATGCGTCCTTCGGTAGTATGATACGTGTTTCAGAAGTCCCCCCACTTGAAACATAAATTGTGCCTTCCTCGGGTTCCCTTTGTGTGAAATGTGAACACATGTGAAATGTAAACCCACTTCGGCTTGCTTGCAATCTCCCCGGGCTACAACGACTACACGCCAACGCGCCACAACTACCTGGACGCTGTATTAGTTGGCACCAATAAGCATGTGTGGAGCCAAAACGATTGCAGCCACTATCCACCACCTTCCCAAATGTCTCCCCACACTGCAAGCCTATTCGCGCGAATCTCGGGAGAGTCAACGTTCTATATCAAGTTTAGTGGGTACCATTGACAGACATGGCGTGTACTCGTACTGTGTAATTGTTGTGACAGGCCAAAAGCAGGGACATGCATATCCCGAATAATGTTTTGTCTTACTGAATATATCGTTAAAAGTCCACGTCATCTGAGCTGTGTTCAATTATGGATAGAGGTTGAGTCTATACCGTGACACGGAACTTTGATTTCCGTCGAAGTTTCTGGGGGGTTCTCAGTATTTTCTCGAGTTGTTTTCAATCGAAACATACAGGACTCTTTTCGGTTTATCAATGTGACCATGGTGTGGGTTCCGTAAATACAAAGAGCGCAACGCCTTATCATCAGTGCGCGCGCTTGGTACGTTATATATGATAGATCTCAAATCGTCAACAAACTGGCACAAACTCCCCAACGCTTCACCGTCAGGGTGGACGGCATAACACATTATACATAATCAGGCCCTACCCCCCTGCAACAAATGTTAGGACTCGCTGTGGAAAACGCTTGCTTCTGAAAGGAACTTAGGCATTAAGCACGACGATGACACAACCACGAGGTTAAACGAAGTATGGTCTATCCCTCGGCAAAACAACAGATTTCAAACACCCAGCATGACCCGAAGCTTTTTCTCGTAACAACAAAGACAACAACAATTATATGCTATCGGAACGACAGTTAGCGACGACCTATCCTACCAGTATTTGACCATCAGAAATAACAACGTAATTTGCGGCATCGGCGTTTCAGTGACCTTTACGTTCACGTTTCACTTTAAATATACGGCAGTTGTTCATACTGGATGCATACCTGAGGCAGTGCCGACGGCGGCAGCGTAGATGACGGCCAGGATAGCGAAAGAGCGCATTGTGATGGTGCCTGGAATTTGGGTTTGAGGTGTACGAGGTAGCTCAGCTGATGAGTTGAGAGTGGACGGGGTGAGTGAGTAAAGTGAGGGGTGAGGTGAGCTGGCCGTTTAAATCGGAGTCAGGTTGATAAGTTATTCCAACTACAAAACTTCCGATTCCATTGAAGTTTGGCATACAGATCCAAAACAACTTCGAAAAATAAAATGTATTCTTCGGGATAACGATAAAGAAATATTTGTATAGTATCGAGGTATCCCGAAGATATGAGTCCGTCAGCAGAAAAAATGTTATTTGCCGAATATGTAGTTGACGTGTCAACCATCCGGCTGCTCCACAAGTCCATCGATGATTCCGCCGCAACCAGTCGCTTGTCGGACTAATACACCGACCAGGCGCGTTTCGATTTGGGTATTATTCGAGTTTGAACAAGTTTTGCCGTCTTACCCCTTCAGGGGTGGATGTACATCGGGATAAGTTTCGAACGTTGATGCGATTAGTTTTTGCTGATTAATGATTATGTGTATTAATCAATCAGTGGTGATTACTTGATTGATCATCACAATCATGATTGGTTTATTTAATTCCGACAGAAAAGAGGTGTTTTTTGTTGTAACCTTAATAAACACTGTTCCTGCGGCGCAACCAAAATAAACCTATCGCAAGCAGTAACTTCAACACGACGAGACACACGTATCTAAGTGCATTCGCCTACTGCAGTAGTTGGTTTTAATCCACATTATTCGAAGGATTCTTGTACGTAGGCGGACTTGTTGTCACCGAGAAGCGCAATCGCCTGGGCGGAGAGAAGGTGGGGGATACAATGTTCCTCCATGAAACCGTGAGGCACCAATTCAAGTAGTACATTCTACTGCTCTATTCTGTATGACGGACTGCTAACCATTACTCGGTAGGTTGTAGGGTGTCACAGCTTCCAAAGTCGCGAGGGAAAGCGGAAATTTAGCATGCATAGAAGATAGTATGGCACTTTTCCTCGTATCGTACGCATGTGAAAGGTGCCAACATACCCCGGGGGGGGTAAGCGTTATGTACCGTTTTGTCGGGGCTTTGGTGCTTCCGACGTTTCGCTTCTATGAGAGTTGAACACAGCAGCAGTTGCATTGCGCTGTGCGATAAACTTCACTTGAGAGAGCGCTTGGAGGAAGGGAATCTAACCACAAATAAAGTACGGTTCAATAGGAGTCCTGCCGCCGGCGTCTGTGGAAAATCGTTCAAAACCATCAACATAACAAACCAACCAATATTCATGGTTATAAGCACACCATCGCCGAATGGATTGTGCTGGTTAAAATCAACTACTCATGAATCTATGATCACCATTTGACCATAATTAATCAGCAATCCAATCAACTCCGAAAACGAGTTCATATACATCCATATCAATACAGTACGCCTGACAAAGTTAGACAATCACCGGCACGGGCAAAGTAGTTGTCGAAACAAATGTAAAACTTTGAGATTAGTGCAGAAAGCCCTAACAGGAGTTCCCGATCATTGATCCCGCGTTAGACACCCCGGAGTACATGCATATTGGCGTACATGCATGCTTATGGGTTTTGACCCATTACCAAAGAAAATGCGTTGCTCGAATTTCCAGGTGCGCTATAACTTTCGTTTGATCTTGTGAAAAATAGAAAGTTTTCTAACTTACTTCAACGTTTCCACGACCAGCTATTTGTTTCGATGATGTCCATAGAGTATAGGGTATTCTAGAACCGTAAGTACGTTGGCATCAACGCCGTGCGTCGTGCCACGTCACGCAATTTGGTCGTAACTCAAAAAGTTGGTGTGTGACCCCAGGTTACTGCGTTGAGGGCAGGGCATGCACTATGCTGCATGAAAACGACCTCCGGTATACCTACGGTACGTCACTTCCTGTGAGCACCGGTCTTGCCTCAATAGCAAACCGAGTATTTCTCAGCAATTGCACCACGCGTGTATGACCTGAAACTTGTTAATGCGGGACGAGTGAAGTTTCATCCTGGAGATTCTTTGTTTTGCAACTCGCACCCAAACAAAAAAATCATACAACGCGGACAAGAGGTGGTTCGTGTGTCATCCCACGTTAGGGGTGCAGCAATAAGTTCCTGGTCTCCTGACATGAGGAGCTCAATATCTCACCCGAAACATGACTTCCAAGATTTTCGTTTGCGCAACGCGATCAATATCTCTATCCGCTAGTGCTAAAACAAAAGCACTCGTAAAACTATCATACCGACCGGTAGTTCCTCACTTGAGGAGCTCAACCGGTCAGGGACGTTTGACCCCAGAAAGTGCAACCGCTACCGTGAGATGACTCGTGAACATCAGTCCACGACCGTAGCGAGGGCAAACGAAGGTCGTGTGCATGCATCAACGAAAGTTTGTGGAAACCTCATGCCTGATGTACATTGCTGTCTGAACGGGAAACCATATATACGAAGCCCTTTATATTCCCCTGCTTTAACTTGCCATATTTGGTCCGGGTTACTATCAATACCTACCTACGTTTCACCGTAATGATATACATTTCCCGATCAGGGTACGTAATGTTACCTGTCATACGCGTGAACCTGTTGTGTTGTAGGAAGGTAAAGAGTTGGCGTCCAAATGTATCGTGTGTTTGAATCTTGTTGTTGGCGACATTTTATCCCCTTCTGCCAGCTGGTGGACAGCTACCTGTGAATATACACAATATCACATGTACTTTTTTCTTGCACATTTGCTTGTTTCGGATTGATGTTGAAGCTTGTTGTTTATATCCCTTTTCAAGGAAAAACGTTAGGACCATATTCCCTCTAGAATAGCTTCAAGACTGTTGTTTCCCAGTTATATGGGCTATAACGATGAACACATACGAGGACAGCGACAACCCTCTATATTGTATCGACAGTTTATCCTGGGATGCCGGCCTACAGACCGACGCCAGATCTCAACAATCGTGTAGTAAGTCGATTGTTTGTCCATACGTAGACCGTTCAGATTGCCTTCATATGATATGTGTTGCATATTGAGATTGTTGCAAGCTTGTGAGATTGTTTGTGACGGGTGCGTCTTATTATCTCCCCGACATCTCCCGTGTTCGTTGTCTCCGTTTTACAAAATCAACCTATAAGATACAAACGTGATGTTGCCTCCCGACGAACGAAGTTGGAACTTTGTTTATGTATTAAATTAGTGCAAATATACCTAAAAATACAACCAATGCACACTGATTCTTACCGGGTGTAACATATCCATCGTCGTCGCTCATTCGAGTTGATTGTTATTTCCTTGCTCCGTTCTCTGCCACCTCATTCCATCCAGCTTTCATTGATTATAGCATATGAAGGCGGCCCTGCCCTTAACCCCGTCGCCAACACTCAACCCTGGTCATCCGAACAAGCAGCAAGGATTGAGTCACCCATGCTAATATAGTAGTCGTCACCCTCGACTTTAGCTGGCACCACTGCACTTAAGACGAAGCGCATACTGTATCCAGCAACTCACGCATCACGTTATTTAGTATTTAAAATGAAACGAATGTTCACCTGAAGTGCTTCTCTCGGAACTACAGTAGGATAAAACATGGGGTAGTTACAACCCTCTGTCGCCCTATATACGTTTACGTATGGCCTGTGCGGTACATGATAGGTTGAACGACGTCGTGTATTTGGATGTTGGGGGGTGTCTGATAACGACGCGCCAGTTTCTAATAGAGCGTGGTATTGGTATACCCGTTCACCACATTTCGCCCCTAGGCAAGTACACCCCCTGAACGATATGATATCTCCATGTACCTTAGATATGTGTTTTTAGGCCTATACACGAAACAATTTATATTTCGTAGTACATCGTTCTCTGTTACTCAGTTTGGCAGGAACTGACTAGAATATAATATGATGTGAAAATACATTCGGTATACGGTATGAAATATCATGACCGATAGCAAGTGAGTTATCAACCTATACACCTACATGATGTGATGTATTTAGTAGGTAGTATTTAGGGATATGTGTACCCGATGTGTCGAGGATATCACACGAAAAAGCGAGATTAGGTAATGTATAGCGTGGTCAATTTCATAAATCCGGATATAAAGCACATGACATGGAATACTGCGTACGATATGGGTACGAGTGTGTCTACATGTAGCCCTCATCATCTGGTTAGGCCTAGAACCGTTTCGTGCAGTAGCTCCTGTTCATCTGTACAATCTAACACAGTTACCCCACGCCCCCCTCTCCCCCCTACCGGTGCTGCGATTATATATACTTCGCGTTCCACAGCCGTCAGATTTTGTCCCCCTCAAAACGGGTTTTATAGTTTCCGCGCACAGATTGATTCACCTTATCCTGGTGACTCTGGTACGAGCAAGCTCCAAGGAGTGTAGCCGACCTAAACTTTTCATGAGGAGATACACACCCTGTAAAACCCGCACTCGGAGTATCACACACAGCTTGAAAATATGTGTTTCGACCAAATGTTTCGATCTCACAGGTGCAGTGTATTTTTTGTTTGTTGTAACATATATAATATATATATACCTGGTATATAGTTAAGTATTTTTGTTCGGGGGATATATATCACAATCATATATAATACCAACCCCCCCCCCTTCCCGCCGCCCTTATAATCTCTTCTGGCCTAGCACCATTCATGTACTGTTTCTGGTATGTAGTAGTTCCTGTTCATCATGCAACCGAAAAACAGAACCCCCCCCCCCGCTCCGTTACCACCGCTCTTATAATCTCTTTTGTTCTAGCGCCATTCATGTACTGTTTCTGGTATGGAGTAGGTCCTGTTCATCAGACAACCGAAAAACAGAACCCCCCCCCCCGCTCCGTTACCACCGCTCTTATAATCTCTTTTGGTCTAGCGCCATTCATGTACTCTATCTGGTATTTAGTAGCTCCTGCTCATGATAAAACCGAAAAACAGATATTAATCACCTTTATTATTTAATTTTACCGTATTCACTGTCACGTAACCCC
>JBBMKB010015119.1:0-17201 GCA_037833945.1 Alaria marginata | reverse complement strand
TCTGTCTTGTACCCCCCAAACTTGTCTATGGACAGTATTTCTTCTTGGTTTCCTCCTAGACCCTTCCATACTTTGTCGACTACGCTATCCCACCTTATTCCAGCTCGCCCTTTTGTTTCTTTCTTCCATACAGCCCTATCAGCTGGGGGGGAGTGGCTTCTGGAGGGTGTGGTGCTGTTATTGCGGGCTATCGGTGGTATAACCTTCAGTTGGTTGAGTATTCGTTGGCAGCTGTCGCTATCCTTTGTTATAGTAACCACTGAGCTATACAGTCAGCGCTGACTGTTATCTCAGCGGTTCTAGTGTACCTCCAAAAAAAGCACAACCTGGGGTCCACCTGGCTGTTAAGTCTGGATCTAAACATGGGCCGTGTGCCACGATAAGGGTACAGTACCTCTTTTGGGCACAGTACCTCTTTTGGGCCAAATTATTTCCGACTGGTGGGGATCCTTAAATACTACCAGGTACCTGGTAGTAGTTAGACTAACTCACTATACCCAATATCGCCGGAATATCATATATACCGCTTGTGTTTTTCATTTTTTTGGCTAATTATTGTCTGACTCACAATATCATGGGGTTCAAATATATGGTAGACTGCCATTTATTTCTCGTAAAATGCTAAGATATTATTATTGTTACAACATTTGCCATCTGACAATGTGAAGCTCTTGTTCCAGCCATATCTAAATACAATGAAAATCCCAAAAACCCCATCAAAACAAGGAAGATGCTAAGATATTCGTGACACGGAGGCTAAGATATTTTCGTGTTTTTCCTTAACTATTAATATTAATATTAATAGCACACTACTCCTACTATCGTCGGAATACCATTTGTGTGTTTTTGATATTATTCGTTATATACCTACATGGGCCATGAGAGTGTTCATCAAGGAGCGACGCTAAACGTCGACCTTGGCGGGGTCCAATACCATGGCAACTACTGGCAAGGCATTCCGCGGCCTTTACACCGTCACCTTCTTCGAAACCTTTCCTTAGTTATCTGCGTTTGTTTTCCCTATTCACTGCTATTAGTTTCCATCTCAACGTATATATTTCATAAAAAATATTTCAAATGCGTCAGCTGTGAGTTCGATCAAATTAATAGTCGATACTCATCTTTGCAAGCTGCGTGATACTTCGGCCGCATATGGTAAGAGGTTTTACCCCAAGCGACTTTCCGAACAAGGTCTGGCCACAGGTGTCGTTCCTTCTCCCCCCGCTAAAGAACAATTGGTTTTGGTCAGGTATCCATCTTTGTAGGGGCAGCGGGCGCGTTTAGCGCAGGCACAGAGTAGGACATGACGTTCTAATTGTGGTTCTGTGTACTTTATTAGGTTGTCGCTTGGTATCGCCAGGTGTTACTACGTTTGACCATAGTAAATAGGACCTACGATACCCACAAAACCTATATATTTCCCTATTTTTACCAACAGTATTTGGTCCTATTTACTATGGTCCCCCGTAATACTTATCGAGCAACTGTCAGACATCCGCCTTTGTAAGGGGTGGCGGGCGAGTTGAGCGCGGGAACAGAACACAACATGACTTTCTAATTTTGTACCGGCATTTGTATACGACAGTAATTTGTCGCTTGACAACATGGTTTTCTAATTGTGGTTTGCGTTTGTGTACGGCCTTAACTTGCCGCTTGTTTCTGGCCAGGTGTCAGTTATCGAGCGACGGAAGCGAGCTATCAGCGAACGCGCCTACCTCGCCGAGAAGAACATCGAAGTCCTCGTCAAACTTAAGCAGGTGCGGCCAAGCTTAAACAGGTGTAGCCCAACCGCTGGAGTGAATTGTTGAACGACGTGCAAATGATAGTGCGTGACGGTTCTTGAACAGGTACGACCAAGCTTGCTTCAACGGTTGTTGTCGAACAACGGAAGTGATTTGTTGAACGATTTGTGAATACTGGATACTAAAGTCCTCGTTAAGTTTAAACAGGTGTGGCCAAGCTTAAACAGGTGTTGTCGCACAAACGGAGTGAACATGTTGAACAACGAGTGAATAGCATTGCGTGACGGTGCTTAAACAGGTTCAGTGCGGTCAGGCTTTATTTATCCGGTCTTGTCGTACAATCGGAGTAAATTTGTTGAACGGTGAATTAATACTAACCAAGCGTGGAGCAAGGGCAGCACGTGGATTGTATCAATGTTAAGCCGGAAGAAGGTGCAGAAGGGAGTTAAACTTCGTGCATAGGCTTCCATTTTTTTCCCCCTCTTGGTTGTCTTTTCTTTCTGTTTATGTTTGTGAGTGGTGGGCCTTGAAGCCCATGCAGCCAGGATCAATCGGTATTTCTGTTTCTTACTATGGTATTGATCGGCGTTTTGTACTGTCCGCTGCTCTGTCGATCGCCACTATTAGTAGGGGTAAGACGAAGGTACCCCATATACTTGAACCTAGTGTAGAACGCACTCTTTCCAAAATGAAAAAAAAAACCACGTCCTGTACTGTCCTTCCAAAAAAGAAACCCAGCCAGACCAGTATTCCCGCTTCTAAGCAATAGGCGTCCTGTACTGCCTACCGCTCTGTCGATCGCCACTATTTCATTCATAGGGGCAAGATGAAGTACCCCGTGGGGCGGTGGTAACGGACTACGGCGACAGCGTGTTAATACCGTCAGCCATTGTCAACCACACCAACGAGGAAATCCGCAAGCTCGGCGGGGAGAAGGTGAGAGCAGTAATGAGGCGTTCTGTTTTTTTTATCGGAAAATGCGTGCTAGGACAGGGGTTGCACTTTTTAGCCCAAAACATTTTCACTGCCGAGGCCCCTCAAGTGAGTAGCTACTGTATCTATCTCAAGTAGATTTTGATCAGATGCGTAGTTTACGACGCTTTTCGTTAGATACCTACTACAGTAGGAGTCCCTCAATAAGGCGGTCTGAGTAAGGCGGTATCCCGATATAAGGTGGTCTAAATCGCTTGGCGCGACTGGGGAATTGCGCTCACAACCTGGAATAAATAAGGCGGCCTCCCCCGATAAGGCGGTCACATTGCTCTGGCACACCACCTCCTTACTGGGGGACCCCTACTACTGCAACGGCCCATGGGATTGTGAATCGGGAATAACTGTCCTATTTTCTCAAGTTCGATTGTTGGGTGAGGTATAGAGCTCCTCAAGTGAGGATCCTCATAAAGAGTAGGTGTACCCCTAGTGTAGCATGCGTCTTAAGGCCAACGATGACTGCAGTTTGTAACATGCGTGTTGTGTGGTGTACCCGGTGTAGTAATGCCTCCGTAGCTCGGAACGCATGAGAAGCACGTAAAAACAGCCGACGCGCGTCGATACATTCGGTATACAAAAGGCGAGCGCCCACCCGACTCTCGGTCTCAAGGTCGAAGTTTCTCGAGCGCATGGAATGCAGCGGTGTCAATGGGCTTGTGTCGTACCTTGTATCATACCAGTCATTTTGGTGGCGCCTATTGAAAATTCTTGTCGTGGCGTGATTGCTCAGTGCTTACTCATTTGGTTAAACTGTTATCAGCTTTTATTCCAGTAAATAGTCGGACAGACGGACACATTTGGATCGGACACATTTGGACGTTCCTCCAAAGAGAACACCAGTAAACTAGGCGGAAAAGACGAATTATACATCAAATACTAAATCAGTACTCGTAAAACATACCAGTATTTTTTTAATTCGGCAACGATACTACATTTTCCTACCGCAGGTCCGCACCCTGAACAAGATCAAGCAGTTCCGCAAGAGCATCAACTTGATGCAGTGGTACCACACTTACCTGGACGAACAGGTGAGGCAACTACAACACATATACACTCATGGTCCCGCTTTAGTGCGGTACCAGGTACCTTTTAGTGCGGGCCCCCAGTTGAGTGCGGTGACAATCGCTTGTCATGACCCCGGGGTAGTGCGAGGGTCCTACTTTAGTGCGGGTATTGACGCGTGCTACGATAGGGGTAGCACGTTTTGAGCAAAATAGTGCGGGTTGACAGGGCTCATTACCTATTAGACGAACACACTACCCAATATCGTTGGAGTACCATTTCCGTTTTACTTAATTGTTATCATTGGGTCGGAGTCGTAACGTCTTCCTTGGCTTAAGTAATTGGATTCTGGATTTCCATTGTGTGCTGATTGCATGACTGGAACAAGCGCGACGTGATCATTGCCAGATGGCAAAGAGAAAAATAGTAATAATTAAATGGAATAACAATAATAACAATAATAACAATAATTATTATTACTGTTCCATTTGCCAACTGACAATGTGTCTGTGTGTGTCTGTGTGTGTGCGTGTGTGTGTTTTCGTCCCATTTATTCTGGGCGCCAGATGTTTTGACGCACCAGCCGGGGTCACACAGGGGGAAGGCAATGTGCAGCGCTTGTTCCAGTCATACAATCAACATGCAATGGAAATCCAGAACCCAATTAAAGTAATAATATAATTCATGGTCTACCTATTAATAGGCCGTGGGATTATTTTCATTATTTCTCAAAGTTGGCGTTTGGGTGTAGTCGAGAGCTCCTCAGGCCAGGAAAAAATGGGTGCACCCCTACCGTAGCGTGCGCACCCCTACCGTCAAACGCCGCCAAAACTCGTCAAAACCCGTCTGGCAAGCCACCGCACTATCGAGGGATCACGACGACTGTATCCGAATACTCGTACAGATGGCGAGTTTTCCGTTCTGATACTGCAGGGAGCGTTCATGCACCGGTCTTAGGTCTGCTCAGGTCGCGGCTTGCTACGACCGGAACACGCCTTGAGTTGACTATCTATTCATATATAAGTCGCCGACTATCAAATTGCAATATGAATAGTCATTGGTAGTAGTTGCCTACTAGTAGGCATCGCAGTTGTTAATAGTGGCGTGCGGCATTTTCCGGAGTTTTTTGCGTCTTTACTTTTGCACCTGACTGACTCTTTTCGGAAGCTGGACTCTCGCTCGAGTCGCTTTTGCCGTGCTGGGATAAAAATATATGGTTACGCACGTCTCACAAGCGCACCTCCACGCTTTTTCGCGACAATAAGTACGTGTTGATGTTTCCTTTACCGCACTGAAGCGCCAACGAATGGCATTGACCTGTTTTTCCCTAGGCGTCCATATTTAAGGTTGGACTCGCGTACAGCAGTGTTGCTTTTATCGGACACATTTTGACTTTTCCGTTCCAGTGGGTACATCGGTCTAAGCAAGCCCTAGAGAAGAGCATCCGGTAGATATTGAGCTGTCAAAGTCGACAAGCCCCGTCTATACTAAAAGAAATCTAGCGCCCACTACATTAAAGAGCAAGACGCGTTCTACGATAGAAGTAGCACTTCTTGGATATTTTGGTTCTGAAAAACGGTGCTCCTTAACACAAAATCGTCGGAACGCCACTTGTTTTTTTGCAATACGAACGTTTTGTATACCTAGGCCATGAGATAGCCCATCGGATTGCACTTTCAATTTTCTCGAAATCTGTTTTTGGGTGGGGACAAGACCTCGTCATGTGAGGAGCCTTAGAAGGCAAATACTAATGGTACACCTTTACCGTAGCGTGTGTCTAGAGGTATCGTTAAGCTCGCTTATCAAGACTGGTTACGAATCGCTCGTAAACCGGTGTACCCACTGCATAGAGACCCTGGACTATCACGCCGGGGGTTTTGTCTGCAGAGATCAAGAATGGAGCCTGTTCACACGCCTTCATTATACGCGTACCCGCATTTTCGTGTACCGATTATGGTGCAAATAATGCCCCTTGCAAAAAGAGGCACACACAAAAATTGGGCGACAACCTAGCGCCGCCTGTTGTATCTCTCAACGGAAAGTTACAGCCCTGTACGCGTGTCCATGGATAGTCTCTCCTCTTCGTCGGGGGAAGATAGTACAGCTGTCGCTGGGACCTCGTGCATCAGGGCAATAGTAACTGTCGTCAAGTTGTGTTCGTTGGTGATGGGCGGCGGCCGTGGTATATTCCGGCAACAGCGATCTGGAAAGGAGCGCCTGTTTTTGGGCGAGGTATAAATTAGAAACTCGCTTTCGCTCGTACTAAAACTGAACTAATGCTTTCGTCCGCTGGCTGTATGTACCCTTCACCAACTTGGGTCTTCCGAGCGAAGGTTAAGGACCGCGAGGCCTACTACATAGACCTGCAACTTTTGCGAGTGACAAAAAAGCTCCAGGCGGTGCTGAAGGGAGACGGGGGGGAGAAGGACAAAGGGCTGGTGCAGAAGACGGAGGCTAGAGTGGAGATGATGGAGAGGGCGCACGAGTCCAAGGCAAGAGAAAAAACACTATTACTCGTACGACGTGTGCTAGGATAGGGGTAGCGCTGTTCTGCCCAACATATTTCTAACGGATGGGGTTCAATTGAAGAACTACGCAATAATGTCGTTGTGTGTTTAAAGTACTTTTATTATTATTTTATTTGCCTTCAGACAAAGTATACAGTAGCGCCTGTCACCTCCTTATCAACTCTACATCCAATCAATTTTGGAAGGATCACCTTCACTTATGTCTCAACTATCAAATCTGACCAGGCCACACAATAATCCTCAAATCATATGTACGGATAAGGTAAAAAAAATACCGACCCACCCTTTTTCTGGTGAATACCTTCTATTAATAATAGGCCATGGGATTGTTCATCGGGTTGTACTTCCATTTTTTCTTTAAAGTCGGTTTTTGGGGTGAGGTATACTATTAATAGACCTCCTCAAGTCAGGAGCCTCAAAAGTTTAGGTGCAGCTACTATTTCTACAGTAGCATATACTGTCAGTAGTACTATTAGTACGGGGGACCATAGTAATAGGACCTACGGCACAAACAAAAACCTATATATTTATATATTTTTACTAGAAATATTTGGTCCTATTTACTATGGTCCCCCGTAATACCGATATCATAGCATGCGTAGAGTAGCGGTGTGCCAAAAAACACAATGATTGTGGGACAAATACGTGGGACACGAAGGACACCCTGTTAGTTGATCCTTGCCGAACGCTAGAGCGAAGCATACACGTCAGCATGAGTTTCACAGCTCTTTCCATGCGCGTTGTATACATGCTCCGAACATCACACGTACCCCCCCGATGAACTACTGAACTTTTCTTGCGATAAAAAGAAAGGCAAGCACCGTAGTGGCGAGGGGGGGGGGGGTGCCTGCTATGTGAGCCCGTGGATCTAAGTTACCAAACGGAGGGAAGGAGGGACCTGGAGAAAGTAGTGCAAATATACTAGATGGGGCGGAAAATGCAAATAAAAATGGACACGGTCGCGATGGAGGCGCACGTTTATCATGTTTAATGCTGTAGCATTCCGTTGTCACTTTAATCGGTACCGGTGTATAGTTTGGGACCAACGAGGCCTCTCTGCTGCGATCAGTCGGATATTCCCACCCAGGGCTACCACCCCCGTGATTCTCATGCAATCGACCATGGACCTCGTCGCAGAGAGTAGTTACTCCGGCAGAATAAACACTACACGAAAATTGATGTCGTTGTCGGAATGCTCTGCGCATCCCGATGGGCGGGCTGGCGGGAGTACATGCATAGGTCGATCGAAACCCGACTGAGATGGATGAAATCTTGTCCTTTTTTCTATGCTTGGGCAGACGCACAAAGCAAGGCAGACAAACGCGAAGATCGCGCAGCAGCTCCAGGAGCGTTTGGACGAAAATCGGCGAGTCTCCGGGCAGCTGGTGCAGCTCTCCACCAGCGTCAAGGCTCGCGAAGCCATCCATCGGAGCAAGATGGACGCCTCTGGCGGAGAAATCAACCCGGCTCAGCAGGTATCCCACTGAAGACCCGTGTTACTGGGTGGGGGTAGCACTTTTTGGCCAATACGTTTCTGACTGATGGGTCTGAACCACAGTAGACTAATTAGACAAAACAACTACCTAATATCGTTGGAATACCATTTGTATTTTACAGTGTTGTGTTTGTAGTGTACCTATGAATAGACCATGGGGCCGTTTATCGGGTTGCATTTTCATTGTTTGTCAAGGTCAGTTTGTGTGTGAAGTATAGAGCTCCTCAAACGAGGAGCTTCTTGAAACTATAGGTGTGCCCCTACCGTATCTCGCGTCGTATCCGATTGGAGTACACACGAACGACGTTTATCGGTCGCGTATACCAATCAATCAATCGATAATCAACCGATCAATCAAGAGCATAATCAACCAACCAACCAAGCGATCAATCAATCAATCAATCAATCAATCAATCAATCAATCAATCAACCAACCAATCAACCAACCAACCACAACCAACCAATCAATTTATACTTTTTGGGTTTCCCTTGGTTTCATTCTACTTTCTGGGAAAGTTTATAAGTGACCGACATTGAAGTTCATGCTATTAATACACGTTGTCGGATGACAAACAAAATAAGACTCAATTGATCAGTAGTCGAGCAAAGCAATCAACCAATCCGTCAGGCCTAGAAGTTTGGAAGGGCCTAAGGGATTAGGCATCGCCTTCTCTGTTGTATCGTGTGAAATGGTGCACGAATGCGCTGTGTATGATACCAGCGCTCGCCTGGCTAACCAATACTACGGTAGGGGGGTCACTTCTAGGGCCTCGTTTTGCAGTGACCCAGAGCCAGTGGCGCGAGTGGCTGCCGCTTTTGTGCTTTTCATCTTCGCGATATATGCCTCCATGGAAGTGTTTGTTACCTCTTCGCTAATATAGTTTGCCCACATGTAGGTCCTGTTAAAGCAACCTAAGCTCGGTACGTAGTGGTAACGGGGGTATAACACATCCCCTACCGTAGTCTTGGTTCAAGCAACTCATAAAAACATGTGACCCCCAAATTACGAATTTTATTGGATGACTCAACATAATCTTGAAGGCATAGGCCTCCCCGAGTGTCTCGTATTGCGTTCAACAGCGCACCGCATGGCTATCTATGCTGTGTATCATATGAAGCCATCGCTTGCCTGATTTAACTCACCTGACGTGCTCCGTCCTGGCTTTGAAGAGATGCGAAGGTCCATGATCTAAATAAAGACTACGACCATGCCTGATAATGAGTACAACTCCACCCCCCCCCCCCCCCCTCACATCTAACCCCCAAACGAATACTCATCCTTAGAGCTCCATCCTTCTGCTTTTGGTTACGCGACTATTATACCAACAGGCCGCCGGTCGGATGAAGCGCATCACTACCAGGCGGCGTCTCGTCGACCTCGCCCGAGCACAGACGGGAGAAATAGAGGCGCTCAAAGCGGAGCTCGACAGGCTCCGCCAGAGGACGTTCCCGAGCTTCGCGCACGCGGCCCGGAACCGCCTGGTGTCTTGCCCGGACGACCGATTTTAACCAAAAATGCTGTATATAGGTGGTCGATCGTTTTGGGCGCGCCAAGGCATCTTTTGGTCCAAACCTTTTTATAACTGCACCAACATTTTTGGAGAAAAGTACCTGGAATTCGTGTGGGGTTCTTTTTTCTGTTCTGCAAGGGCTGAAATACTATTTGTAGTGTCGGGGGGCGGCCAGCCAAGGAGTCAGACCGCGATCTCCTATATTTTATCCTTGCTTTTAAACATTTTTTTCTGAACACATTATACGTGCGTATACTGGTATACTATTTCCGCTTTATAAATCACTCCTCGCAAACCGGGGTTATTTCGCCGTGTTTGTAAGGAGGCCTGGTGCATGCCACCTTAGCCCCTGAACAACTGCACCCACCCATGGTTTGGGGGGCCCCTATTGGGAATGAAATGATACTGGTCAGGTTCGTCGTGTGCTGTACTTCTTGGTCTGAAAAACTTGTGAATAGCTGGCAAAAATATTGCGATATTGGAAACGCCTCTGCACGCTATGAAGGGGTGTAACGATGTAAGATTCTGACAAAGTAATAAGTTGAAGGTCCCCACTGACGGCGCGCACCTCGGCTGTATATCGCCATACCCTCATGATGCCCTCATGAGAAAAGGGAAGTAGTCCACAGCATCACACAACGGAGCCTTGCGCTTAAGGCAGTTATATTATTTTATTTTACTATTACTATTCCATAGTAAGTAGGACCCACGGCACACACAAATATATATATATATCTCCCTATATTTACTAACAGTATGTGGTCCTATTTACTATGGTCCCCCGTAATAGTAACAGCTACAGTAGTTGCGTGCGACTTGCATGCGCCCTCTCAATTCCTTTTCTACAGTACGTACAGTAAGAGATTGCTCTTTGGTTCTCCTTCTCCGGTAAATTCTTAAGAATCTACTCCTTGGTTGTCCCTATCAAGTTGGTTGTCTCTATCAGATAAAACAAATAGCGGTAGGAATCTGAGGCCGCTTTGCTGAGGCCACTTTGCTGAAGCCCGATTCCGAGACGAGATTATTGAGTCCGCTTTTGTGAACGGAATCTCCTACTTGTAGGCACTTCTGAGCCCGCTTTTCTGAGGCCCCTTTTTTCAGACCTCTTTTCCCTCTGCCCTCCAACCCCTACCTCGCACACCCACGAGTTCAACTCGCACTCCATCCCCTACACAACAGCATTGCATCGGTCGTACTCTCAGCTTCTGGCACTCGCTAAGGCCTTGCCACCCACACGCGCGCACATGCAACTTTCATCATATCTTCCACACAATAGCATCGCACCGACCGTAGTCTCAGCTCCTGGTATTCGCTCTGGCCTTGTCGTCCGTTCTCGGTGGTATCTGACGTTATTTCCTTCGTGCGAGGGAGTCGAGTGAAGCAGTTTTGACGAAGAGAGACGTATGCACCTAAATATCGATTGCTGACGAGACGTGTGCCACGCCCTCACGGTGCCCGTGCCAACAGAGCTCGTACACCGTCGCACCCCCTCACACGATAGCATTGCATCTACGATAGCATCGCATGGGCTCGGCTCTCAGCTCGAGCTCTATCGAAGATTACCTTATAAGACGAGTCTCTCGTCGTAGTTGACGACGTATACGGGTGAAGCAAACTTGACGGCGAGATGCTTACCCCGATGCGCGTGTCTTGAGAGGGCTCCCCAGGTCAGAGAGAGAAGAGCGCTTGGCCCCAACCGAACCACAAGCGCGGTGGGACGTGATACGAGACGTATAGCAGACTCTCGACTCGAGCTCTAAAATAGACGACTCTCGTCGTACCTAACGACAAAAAATGACAACGACAAGTATACGAGTGAATCAAATTTGACGACGAGACGTGTACATACCCTGATGCACGTGTTTCGAGAGAGTTCGCCAGGACACAGAGAGAGCAGCCCTTGACCCCGACCGAATCGGAAGCTTGGCGGGGTATGGTGGGTGCGAGGCATACAGCAGACTCTCAGCTCGAGCTCAATCATAGACGACCTGATGAGACGAGTTCCTCGCGGTAGTTGACGACCAATTTTGACAACGAGACATGTGCGAGTGAAGAAAATTTGACGATGAGACGTGTACCTCGATTCACGTGTTTCGAGAGGGCTCCCCGGGACTGAGAGAGAGGTGATCTTGGCCCCGACCGAATCGGAAGCGTGGTGGGGCGTAATGGATACGAGACGTACAACAGCAACGCTTGATTTTTCGTACCTTTTCTGGTCAGGGTACGAGTCGTAGATAGGAACAACGATATTATTGTTTACGACCACCCGCACAGCTCGCCCATCGTGGTACCCCCCCACACGATGGCATTGTGTTGACCCTACTCTCAGCTCGAGCTCTACCATAGAGCTAATGAAGCGAGTTCCCGGTCGTATATCGTAGTATCCTTTCATGGGACGAAGAGGCGTCTTCAACACGGGGCGTATGAAAGAAGCATCATAATTAGGCCGCACATGTGAAACTGACGTTTTGAAACCGAACATCGAACAGACTGGTAATCCTATTTCGTACAAGTACGTGACTATCAATCAGTTCATCAGAACTACGCCAGTGCGCTCGTACATAAGAGATGCCAGTACGTACGAATTCTCCCGCTCGTTCCGTATCCGGGGCTTTGGAGTGTCTCCGCAAAATCGGCCCCAGTGCCTGTACGACCTGACTATATCGACAAAAAAGGAGCTGTAAGGAAACAGCGCACCGGCCCTTTTAGAAAGAATTACGAAGAATTAAACAAACGCGCAGGAACTATGTCTGCGTGACTTCGATGACGACCACACATACCCCCACCACACACAGACAGGTGTCGCCACAAAGGGTGTCCCGGGCTATCCCGGGCAGGAGAGCCAAATATTAATGTACCCCCGATAGCTGAGTGAACTGGCAAACTTAACACATGGCGTCGTCCCCAGGACTGATGGTGATGATGATGATGATGTTCTCGCACTTCTGTTAATAATAGCTCATTTCCCAGAAATCTAGCCCGTGGTCACAAAAACGACGAAAAAAAGCGTCCCGATGCAAGAAAAATAAGTACCAGGCACAAAAAAGTACGTACACCGCAGTACTAATACGCAAGGGAACGTTGCCACGGGCTGCGATATACCATCCCGATCACTTGCAAAAAAACAAAGTGGTACTGCAAGGACCTCCGTCGGGTTCCCCCCTCCCTCCCCACGGAGTCCTCCGAGATTTGGTACATTTTCTTCAAATATAAGCCAAGAAAAATGAAACGATTTCACAGCACCGAAAACTAACACAGGACCGCCGTACCGACGTGCGCCACAACATTTGTTTGGGTCCTATCGTAGACCGCTCCTATACCAGAGCAGCACGCACGTCTCCAGCAACCGGAGGCCCATGCTCTCGTCTCCACCTAGGGCCCGCCAAAAACACCTACGTGCCGCAAACTTAATGGCATTTGGCGCACCATGTGTGGCAGTCTGACGCGACTCCTTGTCGCGCTTTGGTGCTTTGTACACCTGACAACACAAACTATCATACGAGTGCCACGACTATTTACCAATGCATATATTTCCCTTGCCGTACGCGGTACTTCGTTCGGGACCTCAATGACACAAACAAACAGCAGTGGACACTGGACACTGGACATCAACTTCTTCCAAGTCCCAAGGGGACGCACACGACTCAAGGCAGTTATGATACTGTAACGGCAATTCGACTACTCTATTCCTGGTATCAAATGCCAACCAACCCGAAGCAATGTTTCTGCTCTACGTATGCGTACCGCGGCACACCCAGTGCGGCAGTACCTTGCTGCGTTTTCTAGGCGCTCCTTGCACTCGACAACACGGGACTATGAACATCACAACAACACGTGTAATGCTGTTGCACATACTTCGCCCGCGCGCTTACCCGGGCGAACACCGGTGGAGAACACCACCTCCCCAAGAGAAGCACCCGACCAACGGCAACTACCGGCATACCTGATAGTATACTCGCGGTAACGCTAGGTCAGTTTTTTTGGGCGTTTTTGCGCCAGAGGACGACATGGACACGCATATGCCTACATACCGTATACCGGTAACACGCATGCACCCACTCGGGCGATTTTCGAAGCTAATTTTCTCGACAACAACAAGAGGAGTGAGAGGAGTGTAAACGCCGGACGATACGTCTATGGAAAGATCTCGGCGAGACCTTGCCCGCCGGACGATACGTCTATGGAAAGATCTCGGCGAGACCTTGCCACAGCCACCATTTTTGGTTGTGTGCGCCCCCCTTGTTATGGAGAAAAGCGGCATTCAAATTCGTCCCAGAGGGGTGTGTTATCTTGCACGTTACACGGTGTGCCACTAAACGGGACGAGCGGCATGTTCAATCGAGTACTGGTTGTATGCCTTTTTAACATCATCATCAGCAACTCTGGGGTGGTAATTATATCTACCAAAAACGCGAGAAGTGCTATATTTTCAACCGTCCAGGAAGCGCGTGCCGCAGAGTACGACTATATATTAGTAACAGCATGCTGTGCGCGTATCGTATATTCATATAATATGGCTCCTAACGTTGCGCTTCGGCCACACACCGTTCCTACCCAGCAGTCCTGGCTGCTTCGTGTGACCGATTCTGTAATCGCCACTTTTGCTACATTTCCGAGATTCCCCGCTTGAGATCCCAAACCGGCAATGCAACTCAGCTCAACTATACTCTACCAGATACCAGGTATGCACGACGAACACGTACGCACAGTATGCTATCACGCCTGGATTGTATGACGGTACTACAACGTCCACGCGTCCACAGTCCACACCACTGCTGCTGTGCACGGAACTCTTATGTTACGCACAGCGGGGGTACACAAGTACCTGGCTCACAGGACAGAGCGCATAACACACAACGGCAGATGCATCTGAATACTCGTACTCCTGTACGAATTTCGCGAACAACTTCTCACTCGTCGGCGCTGCGTATCCAAGCCAGCAGAGTGTCTTAACTATCTTGCGATTTCTTCCGTTCACTATTGTGACACGCACTGAAAGCCCGCCACTCCTCCCTGCAATCGGCCACGTTCCCTCTGTGTGCATCCATACAGCTCACGACGAAGCCAAACGTTTCCTCACACCCCGAGTTTGCCACGGCTGTTTCTCGCTCCTCTGTGGCCTCACCGGGTTTGCAGTTCTCGCACTTGGGGGGTGGCGAGTCGGGCATGACTATCGAGCTATCCGGCGTTGAAAAGGTACAGGAGGGTCGCACTCGGGTGCAGGGTTGCAGAGTGACACTGCTGTGCTGCTGCTTGAGTGCTGCGTGCTTGCGATGCGGTGGAATTAGAATGCATCAGAACGGAGTTGCACCCAGAACATACCAACAAAAACTGAAATATAAGAATCTATTTTATGATAAATATGTATAAAAAAAGTTCTTATATTAGAACCCATATTGTCAAAGGCGTTTTGTATAGGGGAGGACAACATTATGACCCCGGGTTATTCAGATCTGAAAACTCACGGGGAAACTCACACACGCACCTTGCCTCCCCTGCTACCTGCCGGCTCCGCCTGTGACTGCTCTACGCTTCTCACCTGTGCCCACGAGCAAGCTGTGGTATATTGCTATCTGTTTGTCGAGGTCCACCTTCTCTTATAGACTCTCTCCGGCCTCTTCACAGAGTCTCAAAATACTACAAGCAGTAGCATGTCAGCCCTGCCAGCTCAATCTGCTATCTCCTGGGGAGAAGATGCTCATCGCTCGGTGATTCAGGCACTGTCGTGGCCCGACAACTCTAGACTAGCGTGCTGCAACCGGGCCTTCTACAACGCTAAGGTCACCTCCGCCACGGTCAACAACAGCCGAGCGTGGTGGGGGCAGGCGCAGTCGATCAGCCGGGACGTGGAAGATTTGGTGGCATCGCTCTTCCGGGCTGCCAAGGTCAGCCCGCATTTTGCCCTGCGCAAAGACTACCTTGAACTTACGTTGAACTTGGAAGACACGATTTCAAACCCGCAGCCCACAGCAGCAGTACAGCAGAGTTATCATTCGACGTTGCTGCGATGGACCCGAACTCGACGTGCGTAGCCCATGTATTGTGTTACAGCAGCGACGACATATCATATCGTATAATTTACCTGCATCATACATGAAATTACACACAAGCACAATGCTGCCGTCGAAAACACGAACTCTGCACACGTCGGGCAGATCAGGTCCCCATGCATGGCCTATTATCCTATTATGTCATTCAGGGCAGACAGATCCCTGGTCTACTAATCTGCACGGCCTGTAGATCACGTTGCCGAGTGGGAGTTCACGTTGCCGAGTGGGAGTTCACGTTGCCGAGTGGGAGCCGTTTGATCTGCACGACATATCATGATAGAGCTGATATCATACCTGGTATCAGTGTCGACAGATATATCTAGATGATCCAGATCGTGCTCTGTTCGACGTGTGGAACTATGTGGTGGGGCATGTAGACGACGACACAGAACGCAGAACACAGAACCGGGGGTAGAAAGTCGTGGTCGTATCTGCGCGGCAGTTTACATGCCACGTGTACCGCGGCACCCGTCAATCCGGTATTGCTGTACCTGGTAGTCGTTGGGTTCGATAGAACGAGCTATTATAACGACCTACAGTAACTCGATTGCACTGCTGTCATACACATCATACCATCTACGGTAGTAGTATAAGCCCTTCTATAAAGCCGGTTGAGTAGTACCGGTTGCCCGCTATAGTGCCTGTGAAATCGAATGGCACATATGAGAACAGTGAGCAATACCAGTATGCATAGTAGTGCTCGTTGCCTCTATAGTACCGGTGTTTCCGGCTGGGACGTACCGGCACAATAGAGAGACCACTTAATAATGTACCTGTAAATGAGAGCGCGCTTCCGCTCTCACCCTGGCGCTGTTGAAAGGGGGGACCCTTTTTCACCCTCCTGCACGACGGGGCCGTCAGCGCCAAAAGCGTGCCCGACAGAAATAAGGCGTCGTACGTACGTAATCGTACTACACGTGTTCTGCATGGGCTGTGGACGCCTTGCAAGCGCGTCATAATTTAATTTGAATTTGAAGCAGTTTGGTGCAGCGCGGCCACCTCCCCCGGACCTGTTTTCCCTACCCCTCCGTTTGGCTGAAACAGGCTGGGGGGGTATACAACAATACAGCAGTACAGTACCCCTTTTGATCATTTCCGTATTTAACCCTTTTGTACTGGAAAAAAATGCCACACCGAATTTCTGGGTACTTTGTTCCAAAAAACGTGGGTTCCATTGGAAAGGAGTTCATATATACATAGTCCGCCAGTCGCAAATCTCCTTCGTCACGTTATTTGTCATTCGTCATTAGTTATTTGTCATTTGTCGTTTTGGCGTTCGTCGTTCGTCGTTCGTCAGGTGTTAACTCCGTCGGCAAGACCAAACTGGTCCATGCTGATGATCGACAGCGATGTTCTGCTGACGACGACCACTCGAGACCTGTGCGGCCGCTTGCAAGCCGCCAGCCTCATCCCTCTCGAGTGCCCCATCTTTGTGGTGAAGGTGAGCGAGCTATTTATTGACCCTTTTGGGGTCCCATAACACCGGCCAAAAACACGAAAAGCGCGCTCTTATCGACCGTCTGTTACGGAGATAAAGTTGTTAACAGGACGAAACCAAACACAAAAATCACAGCATCCACCGAGCTCTCCTATAACAGGTTACGACTATGTGTTCGTGTAAGACTCTGTTTAATGTGTAGACCAGGCAACAAAATTCTCAAATGAAAAGCTAGAAAACAAACGGCGGTGTTTCTTACCCCCCCTTCTTTGTTTTGTATTTCATCCTATATTATAAAAAATATATAAAAACACTCTAGGACACTTGCTACGATAGAGGTGCACCCGTTTTTTCTGGGGGTCCTCACCTTAGGGCGCCCTGAACCTCACCCACCAACTGATTTTTGAGTAAACTGAAAGTGCAACCCGATGAACAAACCCATGTG
>JBBMKB010015008.1:0-17201 GCA_037833945.1 Alaria marginata | reverse complement strand
TTTTTCGGTGAGGCATAGAGCTCCTCAAGTGATGAGCTTCAGAAAAAACATGCTGCACCTCTATCGTAGAATGTGTCCCAACTCATATGGAAAACCTCACACACACAGAAACGCGCGCAGTCCGACTGGCTCGACCAACGCGCCCGCACACCACATGGTGCAAAATAGAGTATTCGGCACACACCGGCAAAGGCATGTAACCGCGATTGATTGTATGTTATCTAAACGTACGAAGATGACTGCGACGAGCAAATCCGACGTTCTTTTCCCGCCGCCTTACAAAACAGACAGAGCTGGCGAAAGCACCAAACTGAACAGTAACGTATGCAAGGACACGCAGGAGATAGCCTTTCAGGAAAACTCGCCCGTTACTCCACCAGACCAGGACGCGTTACACGCGCGTATAGCATGACGATGTTGGCCCTTCCGGATAAATCGACTACCCTACGCGATGATCGGTGTGCCAGGTATTCAGTCAGGTTCACTCACAGTATCAGCAGGGATGTCAAGCCGCTGAAGATGTCGGCTGGCAAGGTGGTCATATCACCTGCAAAACGCCTTAGGTCGCCATTTAGTAACGGGCGGTGGAGCGGAGGAAACGAAATTCGGCTCGTTACCATGCACAATGGGTGGATCGACCGAAGAGGGACCAGAGAAGAGGCGTTCAGGGCTTGCTAGCGGTGAGGCCATCATGTCCCGCCTATACACCTCCTAGCATGGCAGTCCGGACACCAAAACCAGCATTCTCAAAAACTAGGAGTGGTATCGGAGGCGTTTACTTCTCAAGCCCCAAAATAAATACACGCGCGAATTCAGCACGCACGGCCGCGCTAACGGAATCTCGTCTCATACACCCGGTACATGATACGTATTTTAACCCACGTACCGAACGAACTTACAGCGGTCATACCACGAATTAAGACCGCCGAGGACATGAGGATCATTCGAGACTTAAGGGCGGTTAAAAACGGCATGTCCTGCCGTTCCAAAACCCACATGTTGCCCAATACAGGTAAGAGCAATGCGTAGGTAAGAGCGCCTGTTTCGACTTGTCACTGGGTAATCGTACATCGCCGGTATCCACTGAATGTAAGACCAACACCGGTTAAACATTTGATGTGTCAACTGTCCGAAAGATGGCCGCTGATTTTTACTCACAGCTCCTGCAGAGACTCCAAATTGGCGAACACGTTGGCCGGCAACTCGGTAAGATAAAAAGTGAAGAGATCCCTGATTCATCGTCAGGCGAGGGGCGGCGGGCGTGAGGCAGCAAAAGGCAGTTTGTGTCAGTGCAACAAGGCCTCCACACGACTTCATCGGCTACTTGCCCTTCCAATCAGGTTGGAGTTGGTGCGTCGCTCGTGGTTGCCAGTCCTGTATTTCCCGCACACAAACAAATGTGCTTAATCTCACAGATTCAGCCGTCACCCGTAGTGGAGGACAGGGTTAACTAGGGTGGAAGAACATCCATGAAGGCTTGTGTTGTTATTGTAGGGGTGTGCCGTACGCCAGTTGGAACAACAACGTAAGAAGCCTGCCGTCGTGCAAACCTTCAGACGTACATAAGATCAGTCGTGCGGCCACACGCGGAAGAATATTTTGGGAGTTTCACGTGCTGCAAAAGTGAACCCTTGATTTCTGAAGCTACTCGTGTTGGCAGTCCATAACTAACCGTAAGGTCTTACCAAATTGGCACGTATAGCACGACAAGTATTCCCATGACAGCTAAACATGTAGTAAAAACAACATAGATGTGGGCTAGTTTCCCATTTAAAGACTTCCGTCAGCCAGACGATGTTTGGTCGACAAGGGCCGACGCCAGATACGATAGAAGGTAGCACGTTTTTGGCTAGACATATGTTTTGAATTGACGGGGGGGGGCGACATTCCAAATGGTCGGAAATGTCATTTTTGCTTTGCACAATTTCTGTTTTTTGTTTGCGTAGAGCCTCGGCGTTTGAAGCCTTTTCTGTTTCACAAAAAAACAAAAGAAACAGCGAGGTACGGAGTTCCTGAAGGGAGGAGCCTTGGAAGGCAAATACTAATGGCGCACCTCTACTGTAGCGTGTGTCGGCTAATCGTATCCTTACCCGCGTCAGGTGTACATGTCCGCCTCCGTAAGGAACCGGACAACGTCGTTAACGAATCGAAAAAAAACAATGTACTTGGTTTTCCCCGACTCGTGACCCAGCCACTCCTGTATAGCAAGATAATACCCCGCCGAGTGTCCCGGTTTACTCACATAACTTGTAGAGACTGCAAACCGTTGAAGATGTCTTCTGGCAAGGTGGTAAAAGCATTTGACGAAATATCCCTGGCTCGTTGAGATAAAGCGAGGCGGTATGGAGGAGTGAAAAGCAAGCCAGTGGTTTCTCGTGTAAGGAAAATATGTCGCCGGAAGGAGAATGGTTTTCTTACTACGCTCATCGGCGAAATGTACGAATCAATGCGTCAGTCGCAGTCATCGTGACACAAAACTATAAGTGTGACGTTTCTCACAGACAACTACCGTGCGTACATTTTTCGAGTAGAATAGCAGTACGCGAGGACGGCATTTGGCATCCTAACTGTCACTGCCAGAAGGACGGGATTGTAACAAGCGCATTGGCCACTTAAACAGGTCGCACCTAACGACTCCCGGAGATAGCCGAACCACCAACCGGTAATATCACCTGGGATTCAACACGCCCGGCACAGGTTCCCTAGCGTACATATGCCCTCCGACGAACGGGGCCAGGATACGCTACACCCTAGACAATGGATTTGGTCATGTGGATGCACTTCCCGTCTACTCAAAATGTATTTGTCAGCTGGGGTGTAGAGCTCTTCAATTGCAGAGCCCCAGAAGGTAAATACTGATGGTGTACTTTTCCCCACACCTCATGTATTCCTTCCGATTTATGGCTGATACTCTATGACGGCTGTTACTCACAGGTTGACTAGAGATGATAAATCCTCGAAGAGACCGCCCGGCAGATCGGCCAACGCATTCAACTCCAGATTCCTGATGCGTCATGAGGCAAGGGGTGGCGAACGTGCAGACAACGATCGTGGGTTGTTGGTCAAGGTGTGACAGAATGGCCGCGGGCCTCATCTGGACACATACGTGAACGCGATGCAAGAGTGTGTGGGTTTCCCGGCCGCTGCCACGGAACGTTCGATGCGAAGTACCGTGGGCACAATCAAACGTTCGATGCGTACTACGATGAAGGTAGCAGTTTATGAGCATCTTCTTCCTGACGGCGCCGGGGTTCCTCACCAGACGAAGTACACGATATTGTCGGTAAGATATGTACGGTATTTTTTGTTTCCAAACATTCCACATTGTTATTAGCACACCCAGGATAATACGACAGGTGTATCACAAGCTATGCGCATACGATATGACCTGGGACAAACACGCAACCGTATGTGACGCCTAATACATACCCGACATTCCGAGTCCCTCATATTTGTTATCTCTTGGGTTCTCGTATAAGTGGCAGTTACCTAAACGCCGCTTGTTTGTGTATGCCATCCTCGGTACTTCCCACGTAGCGCCCACAATCTACTTCCTCCTTAGGAGAGCGACCACAACGCTGTGATTCAGCTCTAGCCCACATGCGTCCTCTACCAAAAACCCCCTTCTCGCTTAAGCAAGCCACCAACTAAACGCCCTGATTTAGCTCCCACCTGCGACAAACTCCCGACAACTTTCTTCTCGCCCAAGCGAGCAACCGAAACACTCCTGTAACTCAGCTCCCACCCGACGCCCGTAACGTGTCGTCTCGCCAACGAGAGCCACCGAAACACTATGATGTAGCTCCCACTAACGCACGCCTCCTGGAAACCGCTCTCTCGCCCAAGCGAGCAACCGAAACACTGTGACCTAGCTCCGACGACTGATAATTGCCCTCTCGCCAAAGCGAGCCACCAATACGCTCTGATTATACTTCCTCTCACACACAAATCCCTCGAGAACTTCCTTTTCGTTAACGCTAGCCACCAAAATACAGTGACCTAGATCCCACCATCTCACGACTCCCAAAACTACCTTGCAGCCAAAGGGAGCCCAGGTAAAATCTCCCTTGTCGGTCCATGACATGTTTCTATAAGATTGTTCGAAATGTAACTATATCACGAGATTACTCGCCAGGTTGCACTTTTCCCTTTGCCCAACGTCAGTACAGAGCTCCTCAGTCAAAGAGCGCCGCCGGTAAAGCCATACGCACCGCCACGCTAGGCGGTTCTTCCCTAAACCCGACCCTCGAAAGGGAAATCACGACAAACACGCTTGCATCATATACACATATTCAGGGATAGTTCTGTGACGGTGAGAAAGGAGCTGACAAAGCAAAGACAGCCCTTTTTGGGCGATTATGCTAGCATATACGCGACACGTCGTCTTGTAGCTGTGACGCGTCCCACGATAGAGGTGACAACGTTTGGCTGGAATATTTTTTGAATGACGGGCTTCTTAACCCAAAATCATCGGAAATATTGTTTTTTTTGCAATATGTATGATGTGTATACCTTAGGTCATAGCCGTTTTTATCGGATTGCACTTTTAGTTTACTCAAAATCACTCACTAATAGTATAGAGCTCTTCATGTGAGGAGCCTCAGACAAAAGTTTTTACTGAATGATGGGGCTCCTTAACCCAAAATGGCCGGAATTTCGTTTTTGTTCTGCATGATTTTCCGTGTATACCTCGGCTATGGGATTGTTAACCGGGTGGCAGTTTTATTTTCCCCTAAAACAGTTTTTGGGACAGGTCAAAAGCTCCTCAAATCAGGAGCCTCAGAAAAAAGATGGTTCACCTCTACCGTAGAATGCGTCCTCTACCGTAGCATGTGTCCTGTGTCCCGCTCTATTTAATTACGGATGCCTGCCCCTATATGGAGGCAGCACAGGTTCGGCAACGTAAGTTTGGTTGACGAAGCTCCTCTGACGTTGCGCTGCTTGGTATCGTTGGACAGCTGCTTTCGTTTTTGGATGTTGTCCGTAAGTAATCGCACTTTAAGGGTTGCACTCTTTGGGCCAAACGTTTCTGACTGGTTGAGCCCCTCAAGTGAGGTACTACCGGCCGGTATGTTAAGTTTACAAGTATATTACTTTTAGGACTAGCGCATAGAACTGTTGGTCGGATGGCGCTAACGAATGTCTTCGAAGTGATGTTTCAGGTGAGATGTTGAGCTCCTCATGCTCGGAGCTCAGAGACTTCGGTTGCACCCCTACCGTGGGATGACTCCAGTTAGCAATCGAGACCATGATATTGTGCATCGGATTAAGCGTACAGGTCTTACCAATCATCGTGGGCGTTATGAGATATACATCGTTTGAAGGGCAGAGCCAAAAAACAAACCTAGTGCATCTGCATCGTGGCGTGCGCAAGGTTTTAGACGGAAACACGGAAACATCGGAAGTTTTGGTGTTTTTGCTGAAAAACAAATCTGATTTCCAATCACATTCAACCGGTACTGTCGAGCTTGTGCTATCGCGCGGGTGACTCACAACTCGAGTAGAGACGTCAAACCGGCGAAGACGCCAAAAGGCAACGTGACCAGTTCACTGCGCTCAAGAGTCCTGGTTCAGCGAACATCAAAAGGTGGCGGGGAGAAGGAAGCGAATGCCAGTGGTTAGTCTTTTTACGGTGTCTACGCTGAAGTGAAGCTGGCCGCTGAACAACACAACTACCAGTACATGTTTACACGTGGGTCGTGACCACTTGCGCCAAAGTTTGTACCGGTGACACACAAACAACGGCGTGCAGACTACTCCCACGCCGTCCAAGGGCGCCCACAGTAAACGATGAGGTCGGACACACCGTGTGTATTCAGTATTTCGGCGGGGTGAAAATGGCTGCAGGATGGAGGAATTTGTCGACCAACCCCACGACAAAGGTAAGCCGTCCTTTTATACTTCTACAACTCAACTGGAACTTAGACAAGTGAAACGAGCCAGTTGTGCTGAAAGCTGTAGAACGGCGTGCCATAAGGACGGGCGCACTCTGACGTATGGGGAACAACGCCGAACAGAAATATCTGCAATTTTGTGAGATTTTCACTCAGATATCGCCCCCAGACACGGCTTCCTACTGTGGCGGCATCATGTGAGGGTGCACTCACAAGTAGAGGAGTGATGGTAGATCGTCGAATGCGCCGGCTGGCAAGGTGGTCCAACCACCGCGCGAAAGATCCCTGATGGTTCATGCCGTTAAAGGCGGCGGGCAGGAGTGGCGGAAGCGGGCGTTAGTCGTGTGACGGAGTCGCCCGCGCCGTGAAGTTGACCGCTAGTTAGATTGACTAGGAAGTGACAACGTGGTTCTGCACTCAACGTGTCTTTCATCGCCAATGTCACGTAAGTGACACCGTGATTAATTCAACGTAATTCGCACAGAGCAACAGGCAGCAAGTCACGCCTTCAGGCACCCTAGCGAAACCTCTGCTTGTCCGGAGTTTTGAAGCGTTTGGCTTGAGCTGAATGGGACGACGAGTATCTCCCGAAACAAATGTGCCACTCTCCAAAACTGACAAACCGGATAGGTTGTACTCGCAAACCGGATGAAGGCCGAGCGCGCAAGGAGCCCCGATGCTTTGCCCCCTGGGCGTGCCTTTTAACTTTATACGGCACATGAACATGTTGCGGAATTTTCCCAAAACTCGTTGAGTTTCACTGATTCTTCACTCAAGTAATACTGTGAATACATGCAAGAACAGGTATAATATAGAGTATGAACCACTCACAGTTCTTCTAGAGACGGCAAACCGGCGAAGACCCCGGACGGCAAGGTGGTCAGCGCTATTTCCGAAAGGTCCCTGGTTCACCATCAAACGAGAGGCGGCAAACAGCAGGCGGGGGGTGGAGGTTAGTAAGTGGAAGAGACGCGCCGCAAGAGTGACGTTTGTCGCTCACCAATGCCGGAATTTTGGGGTTTTCTGGCTCTGCCTTCGCGACGGCCTATCTATATGTTTGGCCAAGATGGCTTACAAGCAAACATTATCACTGGCACAGCGTCGACAGCAACCTGTACTTGACGACAACGTCAGACACGCCGTCAAAATGCACGCACGACGCTCGCTACCGCCGTGATTCACCTACCTATTTGTGTGCCCCTCCACGTAAGGTGCTTTATACCCGGCATCCAAACGCTTACAGATGAATAATTGAACCGTGCAACCGACGAATGCTCCCACGGCCGAGGTATCTTAACAAAAAACGACTGGTATTCCATCTACACATCGGGGGAAAACATGTGTCAAGGATGCCCTTACGCCATAAATGTGTTGGCCAAAAATCACCAACCACGTCACGGCCGGCATCAGTATCTGCCTGCTGCCATAATGTGGGTTTCTGTTCTTGAGCCGAGCGTGATCAGCAAACCGACGTGCCAGTACGAACTCCGCCGCTTTCCAGAGTTTGCAGATTCGACACTTTCGCATCCCTACCGCGTTGGCTATGCTGCGGTAACGTGGAACTTCGGCATGCCGCCATGCACCACCACTTAAATATGAAACAAAAGCGTCCAGGAACAATGCTAGCCGTAGCAGGTGTACGTCTGGCTTCCTACTGCTTTCGACCGTCACAGAACTCCTTGACGTATCCACAACATAGTTTCGTATCTTACTATTTTTGCCGATGCTTGTGTATCACGTGATCGAATGTTCCAAAACCTTAGTAGGCTTCCGAGCGAGGAAAAGAGCTTGTCATGTTCGGAACTGACAAACCAATGCGATCTTCCTTACCGCCGAATAGCCCACCCTAACGTGTCCGCGAATACACCATGTCGTTGGTATTAGCTAGTTGATATACACTTCTTGATGAAAACGCGACTGGACTCGCACCGCTTCGGTTTCAGGGGTCACTCACAGTACGCGTAGAGATTCCAAACCCTCAAAGACCCCAGTTGGCAGGTCTTCGACAATGATCTGGTCGAGGATTCTATTGCAATCCATGACGGCATGGGGGGGCAGCGGGGCGAAAGCGGGAAGGGGAAATAGTCGGTAGTTGGTGTGTGTGTGTTTTCGTCCCATTTATCTAGGGCGCCATATGTTTGGACGTACCAGCCGGGGTCACACAGGCGGAAGGTGAACACAGACTACATATCCCCACCTTTCCTCCTGCTGTGCCTGACTTAACTTTTCATCGCGAGAGGGGTTCAGCCGTCCCTTCCCTTCGTCAGCATTTTACCTCGAATTTTGTTTACTCACGGAAAAAGTATCGCTTGCCACGCTAATTGCGATTCTTTCACTCGGGAGAGATTTGAACCCGCAACATAGCCATCGGAAAAATTACGAGGCTACCGACTGATCCACTGGGGACGCCAGCATAGGTATGTTGCCCTAGCCAATGCGGAGATTGCTGTCGATGTTCGATTTTGATGGTGGAACAATGAACGAACCTGGTCGTTCGTGAAGCTAAAACTGCAGGCAATGATGCATATATTTCTCTTGCCCTCGTATGCATGTGCAACGTGAGCTGCAAGGCCAAACTGTACTCGTTCGTCGATAGGAGATTAAAATCATGAGTCGACACACAGCCCTTGCCCACCACAATGCATCTTCTCCTCACAACTAGTCTACCGTAGAAGCGAAACCGCTAGACGCGAGACTCAAAAACAAAAGTGGTGTGCTTACAGCTCTTCCAACGACGTTGCATCCTCGAAGTCGCCGGGCGTCAGGGCCAGAGGGTTCCCGGTAAGGTTCCTGGTTCGTGAGTGGAACGGGCAGCACAAACACCAGAAAGCAAGGTATCAGTGAGAGCGGGACGGTACGCAGCCACCATCTTCGGACCACGATGTCCATGTGCGTTCGGCACTAACCTTGGTGGCGTGCGGTACAACGTGAAGGCGTCTCTTGAAAAAGCAATGTCGGTGCACGTAGTTCGTAACGATACACGTATATACGTTGAGCATGAGTTATCATCGGAATGGAGGGCTCGAACGTATCGCTATGTTGCTGGAATCTCGATTTTGATCCCAACCAACAGGGAGGCACATTCGCGGACCGGTACCATGTTTCCCTTGGAATCATCGTTTGTAAAAAACACTGGGCAACTGACACCATTTTCAGACTTTCTCACAGTACGCGCAGAGACTCCACGCCTTCGAAGACACCAGCGGGCAGGGTGTCGACCTCGTTCCAACGGATGTTTCTAGATACGTCCACGGAGAAGCACGTGACGAGCAGGCAGCGGAGCAACAGCAGTAATCAAGAGATGCAGAAGTTAGTGTCGTGTTTCTACCCTTCCGTTTCCGATCGATAAGACAACACGCCTAGCACTCCTTCCGATAATGTGTTTTTTCCGAGTTTGCGCGGGCCCATCACAGCATATCCGCAACAAAACTCGTAAGGGGGTTCGCTTGGAGTATGCAGCCGAATGTTTTTACACATCGTGTGTCGGTTTTAATTTAGCAAATACTAGAAACAAATCTTGATATTTTCTTCCATCGACACTACGGATACGTTCAAATATAATACTTGAGCATCCCCTCTACCGCGTCAAAAGGGCCATTCCATTGTAGTCGATAAGCCTGCTAAGACGGCAGGTTCAGCTGAAGTAAGTACATCAATGTGCACCTTCGTGGTTCTATACGCCAACCAAAACCTGACGTTGGCAAAACGAGTAAATACAACCCCAATAGCACAGCCGTAGCCTAGAGATATGTCGACAATAATAGATCAATCAAGCCGGCGGTCAACCGATTATGGGTTAACCCGCATCCGGTCCAAAACAAGCGTTACCGCCATAATTTGAGGAAGCCATGGGAGCACGCGTCTCCAGTTCGTGATATGGCATGCAATCGTCAGTTGCATTTGTCAGGGTCTACAGCACGTTTGAGCCCCAAGAGGTTTCGAAGACCATTTAAGTGCCTCACTCACAGCGTATCCAAAGAGGGGGCACCCTTGAAGTTGCCCGCCTGCAGGGTTAGATCGTTGAATTCCAGGTACCTGCAGAGCGGTTGCGGCGGGGAGGGGGGGGGAATGCCGAGCACCGACGTCACAAAGCAATGTACGTAAGGCTAATCATGCGAGCGGGGTTCTGATCCATATACCGTACACCGGCTACACCGCCTGCATGCACTAAACAATGACATACAGCAATGAAGGTATTGCTTATAACCGGGTGGGCCTTTTGATCCGTGTACTGTAAGCCGACTGAACTGTTTGCATATTCCGAACGAGGACAACCTCAACAATGGCGCAAAACAAGCTAAATCGATGTACCATAAACTAGTCCAGCGAACACCTCTTTGTGTACGACGTCAGTCAAGCGTTCGCCATAGTCCTGAGGGGGGTCTCCTTTTCATAGCTCCGTTAATGGGACCGGAAGAACTGATGCAAGACAAGCCACGCGGTGCAAATAATCGATTTAAACTAGCTCCAGATTTTCAGTTACTCGAAAGGGATCAGGCATGTCGCCCTCCGGAAACAAATTGCGACTGAACGAGATTAGATTGCGCTGCCAGGAGCACACCTCACAAACCGTCAATGTGACAAGGGGCCGACATCGACGCTAAGCATCATCCCAAGCGATCATAAACGTGACTTGTCAACATACGTATTGATATCGAAAATCCTTTTCGGCCGTGGGCGTGGTAGCAGTATGACTCACAAGTTGGCTAGAACCTCAAACCCATCGAGGGTATCCAGTGGCAGGGTGGTGAGGCTGTTCCTGTTGAGGTTCCTGCGAAAGGCAAACGATCATAGCAACGGCATCGAAGGGCGTTGCAACAGGACGTTCGACAATTTCTACGTATGTATCAGATCGCGGGGATTGAATATCATCAAGGGTGTCACCCTGGAGTCGTGTCACGTTCGCGGGGTGCCCACAACACGGCTATTCGAGCTTGCCACCAGAAAGGCAAGTTATGTGAGTGGAGCTAAGAGTTACGACTGCTCGACCGACACCAAGCGGCATATAGCCCCGGACGTCAATTTACAGGCAATATTACTAATTATTGCATGGCCAAAGAGCGATACAAGTGCGATGCAACGAGTACCACATTCCACATGCCACGCAAGGTTTCGGAAAACCGTCAATTCTACCAACATAGCGTTCAGCAAGCCTGCTCGTTCCATCTGAAATAAAAACTGTGTTCCTGGCCGTGTAAAGGTACCGTGATGAACGCCCGAATTCGACGCCAATGACAAACGTCAAGATTTGCGCAACTTGTCACCGCGCAGAAACCATCTAGCCGGTAAACGAAAGATATCACCATTTCCTCTGGGAGTTGGGTCACTCACAAGGACTCTATGGTGTCCCGTCCTACGCTATCCAAGCAAGCCGCAAGTTCAGTGGCATCTTCGTCTTCGATTCCGCATGACTCCAAGTCCCTTGAACCAGAACAGAGCGCGCGGAGTTGCATTGGACTGTTAGAGGGAAACATGCCAAGCTAGAAGCAGGGTAAATACAAAGCGTGCGATGTTCCGAGACAAACGTCCAAGCGTTTTCATGGAGTGGGTTCCTATTAGGGTTCGATACGGTGTGGTTCGGTGCGGCTTTACAAAACAGCACGAAACCACACTGCACCGTACACATTTTCCCTTATACAAAACCGCACCAAACCGCACCTTAGGACTATCAAAATCCTAGTGTGCACCGCACCGAACGTTACAAATCAAATCTAAAATATGCACCAAACCACACCGTTCGACTCTACGAAGAATAACAAAACGTCAACACTTAACGGAGTTTGCATATTCAAAGACACTGCTACGGTGTAAGTACGGTACGGTTTTTTACCGCACCGAACCGCACCGTACGGTTCTGGAATAACAAAAATTGCACCCACGGGCACTGCGTCGTTGCAGTTTCACAACGTTTAAACAGCCAGACGCGTGCTTACGATGCTATCAATAATGTAAAAGCACTTTTTGCCAAACAACTTGTCTGGATGACGGGGATGCTTAACCCTTTTACAACTGGAAACCCGTTTTGGGGACACGTTTACTTGATAATAGCATAGGGACGGGGTTCGGGGTTCTAAAGGGGTTAACCCAAAATCGCCGGAATATCATTCCGGTTTTGCGATGAACACGGTTAGCACCTAGGCCATGAGATTTGGTCATCACATAACACCTCCCGTTACTCGAGGTAAAGTTGACGGTTAGGTCTAGAGCTTCTCCAACGAGGAGCCTCATCAATACAAGTACGCAACATCCTTTACGGTAGGAAGGATTTTGAAAAACTTTAAACGGCCTCCGACGGTCAGTTTCGCACGGTGAAACGGCATGCAGTTTGTTTACGTATTTTCTTCCTAGATTGAAGACTGGTTTCGAAGGAAACGCGACAAAATTTGTCGGGCTACAACAGAGTTCCCCCAGCAGTGAGATGGTCGTGAGTGGCAGAGCCACATGACCGCCAAGCCATACTATGTAGGGAAAACTACGTTAGTCATTCCGCGTTATGGGGTGAAATTCCCCAGGCGCGCCAAGCGAAGTTGGCCGCCATATTTCAGGATATCGCCTCATGCTCAGACCGGATTGGTGGGGAGCCCCTTCAGTACGTGACAAGCTACGATCAACCCAACGGCAGGAAAATTCGCCATTGATAACAGTAGTCAAAATTATTGTTCAGATTTTCGTTACGTCAATAGCGCCGCCTTTGACTCCCCAACTATAACGTACGGCTCGCGCAATGCACTATATATACTTACAGGGACGTGGTTCCAGAGGTGCACACGTCATCCGTAAAGCATCGGGTGTTCCCTGCAGCAAGTGAAAGCGAAAGGTGCGAAAAACAGCATCAAGCGATACTGAGAGGCAAGGGGTCAGGAACACAACCTTGGCTTTTTGCAATAACTCAAACTTTAACGTTCCGGCCCGCGTGCTAACGGTGCGAGTCGACCCACAACCCACTATCACTGCTGCCACATTTATATGCATTCGGGCGGAGCTTTCAGATGCAGGGGCCGGGCAGTATGATCACCCACCAGAGGCAACAAGACGATAACTTGCTTGCCCAGTTAAATAATTTCATCTTAAATATGCATAATACCTGAGGTGAACAAAATCCTCGACCAGACGGAAAATAGCATACATCCAATCACCTCATACGCGACGCCGAAATAAGCCAAGCAAAAACACGACCTCGACGTGACGCCGAAAAAACACAACCGAAACACGAGATCGAAGCATCACGCAACCCACCGCTCGTGGCCACGGCCAACAGAAGGGGCGCCAATACCCTGGTGATGAGCATGGTGCGGGGGTGCAATCTTGCCGACAATAGCCTGGACGGATTGCAAAAGGAAGCAGCAGGAGAAGGCAGAGCACCCCAAAGATGTTGCCTAAGCTGTGGTACAGCAGTGGCAGCCGCAAAACGCTATCCTGCTACACAGAGATCAGTTCGACTCACCACTCGCATCACGTGATATCAAAAGAACGGGATGAGAGCAAGTAGGCAATCAACGCGTAGGAGATCTGGTCACATCGGTGGTCTAGTGGTTACCAGCAAGTAGGCAATCAACGCGTAGGAGGGCTCGTCACATCGGTGGTCTAGTGGTTACCATTGGATGCTACTAGTACTATTCATAGAGTCGGTTCCATGGCTAAAATCCCGCGTTGGTCACATTCTAGGGTTTGTATCCACAAATAACAACATCAAAGTTATGAACTGCTGAAAGCGCCTACCAGGGAGGTTAGGCGCAATTCGACGCGAGTCGACGAGAAAAGAAAGGGCTGAAGTATTCTCCCAATAAAAATGAAGCCACGTACTGTGGTGGGGAGGGGAGAGAGTAACCTGTTTAGCAGCCCCAGATCTGAGTTACGACTAGGGACGAAGACGAAGAAAACAAAAGTGTCAATAAAAAAACTGTCGTGAGCAAAGAGAAAAAAACGCACACAACGGAAGATTGCGAGTACTGCAAACTTGCACTTTTAAAATATCAGGCAAAACAGGCGAGCGACCCAGAAATGATACATAGATTTCTTATTACAACGCCAAAGCCCAATAGAAGACTGCTCTATACTGTTGCGACAGTCACACGAGATAGTATTGATAGTTAATATTGGTGCTCTACGTACTAATAATCTACCCAAGGTGTTTGTAGTAAGAGCGGGAGAAGATTCAACGACCATCTTTCATGGCTGGTAGTTAAATGAAACAACACTTGGTGGCTCGTCAGTTAATCGAATCTTCCTGTGAGGCGAACGCCTCGTATCCCGGTACCATGTGACATATAAGAACGGATGGGACATGGATGTGCTGAGTACCCACCAGGGTGGATTGTGGTCCGCCGTGAATCAAGCGCCGCAGACGTGTCGCGCACGCTCCGTAAAAAGCGTTGGGATGCGGAATATGGCGCATGAACCGCAAAATAATGTCGCGGGTTAGCACGGAAATACGGAAACGGATGCGCGATGGGGGATTTTTGCCAACACCCAACGGGTCCGCCAGCGTCTTCGACTGCACCGTCTGCGACCTCTTCGGACGTTTTGAAAAGCGCCTGATGGTTCATGATTTCGTCCCTTTTGGACGGAGTTAACGTTTCCGCATGGTGTATACAACAGAGTCATCCCCCAGTAGGGGTGCGGCAATAAGTTTCTGAGCTCCTGACATAAGGAGCTCAATATCTCACCCAAAACATGACTTTCAAGATTTTCCATCGCGCAACCCGATCAACATTGCTATCCGCTATAGTCCTCAAACAAATGCACTCGCAAGATGATCATATCGTACCATGCGGCTGTTCCTCACTTCAGAGCTCAACCGGTCAGGAACGTTTGACGCCAAGCAGTGCAACCGCTACCGTGAGATGACTCAACAGCAAGCGGTGTCTGTTGTAAACATCGTGTACAACCAAGGTGTGTACTTCCCTCTGGCCTTAGTGCCACTGTTGTTGTGCCTGCTGGCGGGCGGTGCACTCGTACGGGTTTCTATTTTTTGTCGTGTGGAAGAAGCCGCTCGTAATAAATTGCTTTTGGTTGCGCCGTAGACACACTTGTTTACAGCTTCAATGAAACAAAAACGTCTATTTTCCGTCGAAAACTGATCAACACTAAACAACGATGATTTTGGCGATTGATCAACTATTCACCCTTTGAGGCCATTTCTTATAAGGCCCATTCCGACAACATAAAATTGAGCCCGAATATCGGCTTTACACGTGGTTTCGCTTGATTTTGACCGGGAATACTACCGAATCGGGCTCACTCTTCTCAAAGTACTTGCGGCCGTTTGGTGAGGGGTATCTAGATCTGTTCTTTGTTTCCAAGGGCGTCCTTCGGATTTTCTACGGTGTTGTCAGTTTCGGATGATATTATAAAAAGCAAGAGATATTCGGTAATATATCGCCGTTTCATCCGAATAGTTGGCCTGTTTTTTTAACAAGTCGTTTCGAAATTGTTTATATAGTAGGAAAACGTAGTGTATCGTCAATTTTTCAAACTCCTATCCTGAAGAAACGGCAAACGTCGTTGGATGCGTATCATAAAATGTCTAATCATAGTCAAAATTTAGGAAAAACGTGCCGATTTTACCGTACCCGGGTCAAACACGCCTGCGAATGTGCTGAAACATCCATTATCTGTTTTCAGAATCGCTGCATTGTTATTTATAAGAGTTGGCCTTACAGTACAGTAGTTGATAATCACATCATCCCGTCGTCGAGGCCACGAAGAAGGGTACGTTACGGGATCGTCGGAGGGTATGAAACCTCGTCCTATTGCACAAGCACAAAGCTCTCATTGAGGCAAGACCACGGTGGGTGTTAGGACGCTGAGCAGGCCTGGGCCAGGCCCAGACGAGAATAGTATTATAGCATTTATAAGCTTTCATTTGGTCGTGCCGTTTTGTTTCGCTGAGTTTGTGTCCTATCTGGATACATTCTCTTTCTTCCCTGCCTTTTTTTTCGTTTTTAATCCCCTGCTGTTATATTGGCTTTCAATTGTTTGCTTTTGGTTACTTTGTTTTTTTTTCGTTCCTTCTTTGTTCTTTATTTTTGTTTTATCTTGTTCTTTTTGTCTTTTTGTTGCAACTAGCCGGGTGTGCTGACTTGCGTACGCCCCGCCCTCGCATCCATTACGACTGGCACTGCAAGACCAAATCATTCCATTCTGCTGCATTTTTGTTGCAATATGCATTTCTATCTTGTAATTTGTGACCACGGAGCTCGTCTCTTTCAAAGGTATGGCACGGACACTGGTTTTGCCGGATGTAGAACGGTAGAAAGATCAGTTTAATGTGAAGAACACACACACACACACATTTTTTGTTCTTTTATCTTTTTTCTTTTTTGCTCAACCCTTTTATGACCTTTGCAATTTGTCTTTCTCCTTCTCCCTCCCTAGACGTATCTCAGATCCGGGGTCACTACCAGTTAGCAGGCTCTTCTCCCCCCTCCCCACTACGGTACGCGCCTTCATTTTTATCGCGAGAAGAATTCAGCACTTTCTTCCCTCGTCGACCTGAGACTAATTGTGCTCACCCACGCTGTAAGGCGCTTTCCGCAGTTGGTGTCTCAAGAAAAAAAAATGCGCAAGCAGATTCGAACCCTCGACCCCAACCCTTAGCAGTATTCGAGGTTCACCACTAGACCAACGGGGCGGGGCGACCGGCTTATAGACGATAACAAAAGCATGGTGTGTTTGGCCGTGCATGACGGAGTCACCACATGCAACATGCATTTCAATTGCATGCCGCACGACAGGAAGGTGTAAAGAACCTAGCCGGGACAGGGGGTAGCCGGGTTTCATGGAGTGTCGACACAAAACTCCTTCCGGGACAGGAGGGGCTGGTCAGAATACCGGACACTTCATTAAGGACTAGCATTAGCCCTGACAGCGCTGCTGACAGCAGGGACTTCCTGTGTTGTTGTTTTTGTTGTTCTCACATGAACTTGCACAAATTATCAAGTCCGTGGTCACAGGACAGGCCCCAGTCACTCTGGAGTTCCGGAATACCCCCCACAGGGTAAAAAAAACAAAAACAAGCCAAAAGTGGTACACGAGCATACAAAAGCCGAAGCAAGTCGTACATCCGCCAAAAACGATAACAGTGAAAACGGAAGTCAGCGTACATATGATACGTGTGTCAGGCCTATACTGATACATACCGGTGCCAGATACGTTTCAAGACTCGTGTATACGTGGTTTTAATACGTGGGCAGATCGGCCTCAAGTGACCTGGTATACATAACATCAAGCATAGGTTTCCTTTTGTATCTGTGGTTTTCTTCTTTCGGGAATGATTTGAGTGATCAACGTTGGAGAGCATGCTGC
>JBBMKB010014897.1:0-17202 GCA_037833945.1 Alaria marginata | reverse complement strand
CCGGAGTGACTGGAGCCTGTCCTGTGACCACGGACTTGATGATTTATGCGAGTTAATGTGAGAACAACAACAATAACAACAACAACGACTTTGTGACAAAATCATACGACAGGTGCTCCCATACATACTCTTGAATGGCAGCGCTCGTTAGGAAGGACTTCGAAGGTGCTTCGTGTAGACATGCCAGCCGGGCCATCCCAAGGGAGGGGTCGCACGGTTTGGGCCAAACGCTTCTGACTGGTTTAGCGTAAGTGAGGAGCTCCTGGTTGGTGCGATAGTTTCACTACTAGTGTATTTTCCTTAGGACTACCTGTAGTGCATTTTATTGTTGGCCGGATTGCGTCAACGAATGTCTTCGAAGTCACGTTTCGGGTGTGGTATTGATCTCCCCGTATTACGAACTCAGACTTCTGCTGCACCCCTACCTTGGGAAGGGTTACGGGTTACGGTTAACTTGATATTTATCAAGAGGTTGGTGTCGTGTTCGTCATGATAAGTGTGTCGTCAGTTCATCCCTGGGAAGCCTTGCTGATGATGAAATATGTTGTTGGTCTAACTTCAAATCCCATTGTCCGGCGACCGACAGTCGCCCCGACAGGTCATGGGTGTCCAAATTCCGCTTACATGTAGAGCGGCATAACATACATCACATGGAAATTGAAGTAGGATACGACCAATATTGTCGTTCCATGTACAGGGGCAAAGCGGCAGAAATACATTGGATGCTTGTTTACGGTCTAGATAATGTGTACTGGTAGAGGTGCAACAGTATACAAGTTACTATGTTCAAGGGAGGCTGTGTCTCAGGGTACGCTAAGACAGACATTACTCAAGTAGGCAGACCTGTATGGTGTTCTCCTGACGAAACGAGTTCTTACGTACAACACAAAATATCAGGTCTGAGGAGTGAACACTATATCGGCGTAGAGCGCAAGGTATCTGCTGTCGAACTCGTTAATGTGCAACTTGCAACTTCTTGGTACAGAAGCTCCGTCGAACCATGACCATATCGTCACGCTAAGGCGAACGTGTTCGATATCGCTTCGCTGAAAATGGGAAACGTCAATGTGATGCTTGAGTAAACCAAGCGCATCGGCTTAAACTGCGAAACCACCGTGAGATAGTTGAAATTGGGGATTTGCGTATAGGATTATTCGCCATGTGGAAATGCCAAGGCGTTTTTCATCGGGTTGATATTTGGCGATATATTTTTAATTAATTTCTAGCTTTGGGCAGATGGGCACAAACAAAGCTTTAGCTCACCACACCGCCACATATTTTCACACATGTCGCGTGTCAATCTAATTAGAAGCCATTCGCATTGCAACTCTAGCTGGCATACGCTACGGTTTCCGTGGCAATGGTAGCGCGAGCTGTCACTTTAGACGGTCCCCATAACTACAGCAGCTGCCGTGGCATATAGATACGTGGGTATGTCGACCCGATTTGATCCCTGGCAATGTAGTGGGGATAGGCACCAAAAACGCCATCCGTTGGCTAGTGCGGGACTTGTGCATTTGTATCGACCAACGAAACCCTACGCTACGTGAGGACAGGCTCCCGCTTGATCTCGTCCAATTTCGGTCCCACATACCCGTCAGGGCGTTGGTCCTCGGGTATCTTTAAGTGTCCTTCTAGGTGATATGTGAACCTCCTCTTGTTAGACCAACCCCTCAACTGCCATGTGTGCTCAAACGGTAGTATGCATCCACGTCAAAGAAAGGTACAAGATCCCGGTGGGGCCAAGCACTATGGCAAACGCCTTTTCCGCTGTAGGCACATGCCGTATCGTCGATGGTTGAATGGACTTCCAACCGCCATTCGATGCAGGGGCACCGTTGTTTAGGAAACCATTTCGCTAGTAGTTCAAACCAGTTAGAGATCGTACGTCAGCGTTTGCAGAGTGTATCTGATACTACTTATGTCGTGCAACGTTTAAAGGAGATACACCATAAACTCATACGGTGCTATTGTATTTAATACCATTCCTGCGATTGCGTCGATTACTCGTTTTCCCTATCCAATTAAATGTCCCCGGTATCATAAAAATATCAACCAGTCTTTGGCAATTAATACTTCGTGTAATTTATGTCTCGTTAACATCGCACAGTTCATCACTTTCACCTGCCGTACGTAATGGCTAGGCATTTCATACGAAACTTCAAACGACGCACGCATATAATGCCAATGTATCCCTTGCGTGCAAGTGGCAACCCAAAGAATCACGGGATACACTATATTGTGTTGCAAACCCGTAGGATAGGCCGTACAGCCAGATCGTCAAACCCCCTTGAAGCCGACTTAGAGGTTCCTTTCCCCGTTCGCAATGGGATACACCGTTGGGTCGAAATAAACTATGCTGCAGATCTCACAGTGGGTGTACCGGCTGAGCTACTAGTCAACATTGGAGCAAGAGTGACGTTCAACCCTAACGCTAACCTCAATCACAACCGTAAGCGCAAGGCCAGGCAACGCCTCCGAACAGGGGTTGTCGGCACTCAAGCTCATACCACCGATTTGCAATACCGCGAACGTACTGGTGATTACGTGAATGGGTCATCCCACGGTAGGGGTGCAGCAATAAGTCCCTGAGCTCCTAACGTGAGGAGCTCAATATCGCACCCGAAACATGACTTCCAAGATTTTCGTTCGCGCAACCCGATAAACACTTCTATGCGCTAGTCCTAAAACGAATGCACTCGTAAAACGATCGTATCAACCGGTGGTTCCTCACTTGAGGAGCTCAACCGGCCAGGAACGTTTGACCCCAAAAAGTGCAACCCCTACCGTGGGATGACCCGAATATCACCTGCCTTTCCGACGGAACGATACACATATGGAGTGAATTCCAATGGAGGTGCCTCAAACTCTTAGTCCAGTCGTCAAAAGTGCTAAAATAATGGCAGTTGAGATGAAATCACATGGGCTCCATACGGCATGACGAGCGCACGAGTTGAGCGACATATCGAAACCCTGATTAATATGACCGTACATCAAACCATGCACCTTGATCTTAGCACTACCCCCATCCTTCGCCCCAACCCCAAGAGTATTCGCTACACCTCACCCCGTACCGAGTGGTCTCGAGCCCCAAAGTCTGGATATCATGATCAACATTGCAAAGGTAGGCACAGCAATGGATATTATGAACTACCAGTATGGCACGGAAGGGTAGACCTTCTATTAGCAGTGCATTGTTTATATCTTCACGATGGTGCCAAACTAAGTTGGCCCTGAGCGCACCATTGCCGTACCGTCAAACAAAACAAATGAGGTCCAACTCTAACATTAGCCTTAAAACCGCAAGCAACGCCCGGACCAGAGTTTCAACGGTCCAAACTCCACGAACCGATCTCCAGTGGAGTACAAATGTACTGATGGTTTAAGCATAGATCACCGCTCCCAAAACCGGCATGGCGCGCGCAGGGATTGAGCTCAAAAGCAACACCTCGAACGCTCGTAAAATTGGGGTACAAGTCGTGAACCCGCTGTTCGCATACCCGATTCCTTGACACCAATAATCCCGTGCCCTAAATCCCAAACCCGAGGTCATCCTTGCGAACATAGACATCGGGACAATGTTTCATTTGGCAACGAGGCCTAGTCTTTCGTTTTCAGCATACCCTTGAGCTTCACGAGGGTTCCAAAAAATGGTATATTCTGCGAGTACGCTTGATCTTCACGACGGTTCTCGGAAAAATAAGCATCCTGTAAAAACGACGACGGTGGTATCCAGCAACAATATCATGTCCAACTCCAATCGTAACCTTAACCCCACCCCTACGACTATCCGTCAACATCAGCCCCCACCAGTACGTTTCGAGCCCCTTCACCCTGAACCATATTCACAGCGTTGCGAGGGTTGGCATAGGGCGCCAGTGCGCATTGACAAGAGGCCTTCAACCCTGTTTTGGCAGTGCATGCCGTTGATGATTACGACGGGTCAAGATAAACTAGACTCTGTGCGCACGAAGACAATGACATTCAGCATCAGAAATACCTTCAACCCAAACAGTACTTATAACTCGAACCCTACCTATATCCGTCGACGTCGCCCCTGACAATTATGTACCGTGCCCATAAACGCTGACGCCTGTGGTCGGAATTGCGAAGGTCCGCATACGTATATACTTCGCCTTGGCAACGACTCGTAAACGTTCCGCTCGCATTGCATGCCCTTTATCTTGACAATGATGCCCGGAAATGAATTTAACGCCCACCCAATTAAGGTGGTACCCATCACGAAAACATGTTAAACATCAAACCGAAACCTTAAACGTTCACCGTAACCCCACGCAACACCTCCAACGAGCAATACTTTTACCGTCAAACGGATGTTCAGCACTGCGCAGGAAGGCAAAGATGTATAGCTCGCTTCGGCAAGGAGTCGTAGACCTTTCTTTCGCACTGCATGCCCTTAATCTTGACCACGGTACCAGAGAAAGACGACCCCGTTCTCACGATGACAGTAGCATCCAGCAGGAAGAAAAAGTCTAGGAAAGCGCCTAGGGCGGTTTGTAGAGGGTTTGCGCTGTGCGCTGTATGAGCGTCGCTGGAATTAAGACCCATGTCCACATGCCCCATGACGATCCCGTGGCCAGCAGCTTCTACCGTACAGTCTTTTGCCATGGGTTTGCTGCAAAGGAAGAACGGCAGCAACACGCCATCATTACAATACAGTAAAATACCATAGCGCGTATCGAAGCAAAATTTGGTACGTAGCTCATGCGAAAACGTAATCATTTACCGATCGTGTGAAAGTTTGGGGTGTAATAGCCCTCGACAGGACTAACGGCTGAAAGGCTAGATGGTGGTTGTCAGCTTGTACCGTACACGTATTTGCCATCGGTCGGCTGTGTAGAAACAGCGCACCAATGTTACAGCTCATAATATGTCAAAGACGCTTGCGCCGATAGAGTTAGCACGTTTCGGCATTTGGTTTATGAATTTCAGGACTCCTTCACCCAATATCGGTGGAACACCAATTTAGTTATACACCTTTGTTCGGTGTACACTTAGAACATGAGATTGTTGATCGGGTTTCACATTTATTTCCTCCGACATCTGGTTCCGGGTGGGGTATAGGGCTGCTCATGCGAGGAGCCACATAAAGAACAGGGTGCACCTCTACCGTAGCATGTATCCAAACGAAAAAAACAGCTCGGAATATAGCGCAATTCAGGGTAGATCCCGTAAGAGCAACCGACCCGTGGCTGCTCACGCGTCGTGGCCAGCGGATTCCACCGTTTAGAACTTTCCTATCGGTTTGCTGTAAAGGAGTACCGCCAACGTTACCTAAGCACAGCAACGGTCCGAACACAAATCAAGCACAATACAGGCCTGGTACATTATGCGAACAAACCCTAAACGAAGAGACAAGGTCAGTACTTTACTTTCGTCTGCCCGGGTTTGAAGGGATACGTAGTAGGCCTCGACACCTGTCGATGCTCATGCGCGTTGGCCAGGTATACCTCAAGTATATTATACTATGGTAGGGGGTGGGTTTTAGTAGTGCGAGTGGCTACATGTTCGATGTACTAAGTGTGTCTTGCAGCCCCACTCTTTTGAACATTGCGAGTTCGTGGTTCATGCGCCAACAAGGCATTCGGAAGATCGGGTTTGAGATGATATGTAACCACAAGCGCGAGCGGTCTACGTTCGGCAGTGATAAATTCCTCAATCGTAGGAGACGGTATATGCGGCCGGTACACACGCTCGATACCTGTAGGACGATATGTAGACCAACCTATCGTCGGCACCAGTGGACAGCGAAATACTGCATGTGCTCAACTCGATGTACACTTCCACGGCCAAGGAATTAAGAATACGGTATACGATTGAGGTGCACCTATATTTCAGCGACGCTCCTTACTTGAGGAGCTGTATTCGCGACCGAAAATTGATTTTGAGAAAGTGAAAATGTACACGATGAACAATCCAATGGCCAAGGCATGAAACGATGAATATAGCAAAACAGGAATGACATTCTGATGGGTTAGGGGTAAGGAGCACAGTCAGTCACAAATTATTCAGGGTTAACCCTAACCCTAACCCTCACCCAACGTTGCTACAGTACCCCTATCGTAGCCCGCACCCTAAGTATGGAATACACCAAAAAACAAGGACAAACACAAATGCTTTCCAACGATAACGAGTATATTTCGTTTGAGGAACCCGTCAATCAGAACGATGGTCAATGCACAACAGATAATACGATCATCCTAGTACGGACACGTTCAACAGTTCTTTACCTCAAGTAAAAAAACATATTTAGAAAATTGAATATGCACCTCGATGAACAGACTCCTGGCTCAAGTATTAGCAAGATAAACATTGCAAAACAGTTACAACATTCCGACGATGTTAGCTTTAGGGGCCGCGTTATTGGGGAAATGGTGAAGCCAAGAAATGCTATGCTATTAACAGTATTAGTACCTCTATCGTAACACTCGTCCACGCATCGAAAACTCTTGTTGCCTTGTACATGGTATATAAACAAAGGCACCGTCAACACCATTGGGCAGCGGAGCGCAGCTACTCGAGGCCGTGTGTAGAGCATCCTCCATTGCATCAAGGTACAAAGGTGAACACATCTAACGATGCCTTTAAGTATATTCACATGTAAGAACTTGGGCATAACGTCCAGCTACATACTTGCGGGTGGTAAATATTTGATGACGGGCAAAATACACAATCGGGCTCAACGTTCAACGGGGAAGAAATATACGGCCAGAACATGTGTTGCCTGGGGATACCTGTTGGATGATATGTACACCAACTCATCGTCGGCATCAATGGCAATCGAACCACTGCAGTTCGTCGCCAGCTGTAGGGCATCGTCCATGGCTTCACGATAGGTCGGGCAGACCTCTGACGACGGCTCTTGGACGACGTATTTGTGTACTGCTGGAACATAGGAATGGGTTGTTTCTCCGTCATTGGTTCGTATATGCCAAGCGATGTACTCTGTCGCTTGGTGGTGGGGTCGAGGTGTGCCTTTCGCCTTTGCCCACGGGCTGTGCTCCTCCAAACTAGCTATCATCGAAGGGCTATCGCAGAACAAGATTCACATTTAATGCAGAGAAGGCATATTATCGGAGTAAGTCAGAGTAAAAGCGAGTGTTGTTAGGCCAGCGACATAAGGTTAGGGTCAAGGTTGCGGTCCTGTCGAACTTTCCACAATGACCGATGGGCTGTGCGCCTCCAATCTAATCCTCATCGAGGGACTTTATCACACATTAATGTAAGAAAGGCACAACGGGCGTTGAGGAAAACAGTGTTTTAAACAGTCGTTGTTAAACCAACGAGGCAGCTTGAGGTTTGGCGTCCTGGCACGCCTTTCACAAAGGGCAATCAGCTGTCATCTACCATACCACCGACCAACGAGGGACTGCATTACACAGAAAGACCTACCGAGGGTCAGCGAGTACGAAGGGAATACCATTTGGATATGGTCGTTGTTCAGCCAGTGTATAACGCTAGCGTTAGGGTTAAGGTTCTGACGAGCAGTGGACCATAGCCTAAAGGCTGCGGTTTTCAAAACCTAGCCATTACCGACCGGCTATCGGAATGGACAGTCTGGAAAAAAAGGAGGCGCGAATGGGATACAGACGTTTACGGGCGGTCGCTGTATAGCCAGCAGGCACAGGTTGTGTGGCTACGACGTATTGATGCCAGCCAAGTAAGAGTACAGGGAAAACTCTTGTAGAGGCGTGGTAAACTTGCGCCAACGTGAAAAAAAATTAACCGAGCCGTTTACCTACGATTATCGTCGACGATTCATGACATTGTCGGGATACTGTTTTGTGCCTTATCTCAACCTGGTTTTAGTGGGTGAGTTCGCTCTCTAACATTTTGCTGGTTTTGTCTTCCTTGTTTACCTGATACCCTACACATAATGAGTCATAGCTCGTAGTCTAGCGTCTGCATAATATTCGTGATGTGACGGCGCCGGGCACCGCCTACCCATTGTTGGCAGCAAGACAACCCGGTGCAAGTGTTATCGTTAGCAAGGACATCTACACCCGTCCAGGTACATGGGGCAACTTTGGACCGTACAGTTACCTAGCATGGTAAACTCATCCACCGGCGGCTCCGCAGCATAATAAAAGTTCAGGTTTATGACCCGAGCGCTATACTCCTGACCAACGGTTGCCGTACCACATTACTCACCAACGCGTCGACACAGTCCTGTGGCAGAACACTACAGTGAGCAATATGCGAGGTACATATGCTTCTTACTAGTGGCACGGCATTGGATGCTGCGGCTCAATAATATACTGTGGTCCAGGCGAGGCTTGTATATCGAGTGCCTCTTTGCTGGCCAAGGTGTGACGCAGCACATTACTAATTCACACATTTATGTAATGTTGATCAAGAACACACTGCAACAAGCCTAGGCAATGTCTAGCGTACACAATAGGTGAAGACGGAATACAGAGTCGGCACGCTCATAATAATGTAAACCTTAACGCCGCAGGACGATGCACAACACCTAGTTTGTCAAGTCGGCGCGAGTAGGGGTTTCACTAAAGATTGGGAATTACTTGGAAATATGATAACGTTTTTGTAAGCAAGAGGCGCTGTTCTCGGATAAAACAACGAATGCAAATTTTCAAGAATCTAGAGCTTGTTCGCCCTTTTTTGCCCAACTTTCTGCCCAAATCTTCTCTACCTCAAAACGAGCATACTTTTTATCTGTCCCCACTTTGATCGGGCAACATTGGTATTATAAAAATGTGCGAAACTCTCAGCAGACGTTTGGTGAAGCCGGTTTGTTCCTCGTATTATACCCATGGCGGTATCACATGAACTCTTAATAGTCCGCAAAATTACTGTTTCTTAGAGTTTGAACTTGTATTTGTTTTTATGCTGGCATCAACTTTGACTTCACGAAATCACTTGGTGTGTCGTTCCTGGCTGCCAGAGCTTAGTGCCCGGTGCACCCGACGCCTTCACTCATTGGTTACCTGATCCTGAGCGTGACTCAGTCACGCGGGCAGTTGGTGCTTGCGAGGGAATTTCGATGTCCACAAGTGATTTGGAAAGGTTTAGGGGTTTGTATATTGTGTCAATTAATGTCCTCCGAATTTCGACCGATTTCATTTCCTTCAGCACCTCAAAGTCGACGTGATGATCTCTACTCAACGAGTGCAGAAGACCAGTCTGAGTAGCGCACGAGCTGCTGCGGACTTGACACTAACACAGTCCACACTTCCCCTTTTAGAGACCGGTTTATATTGACCAAAAACAAGAGATTTGCGATATTATTAACCATCCAGGACGAGCCTGCAGCAGTACGAGTGTCAGAACCCCGTGCGTGTGTCGTATACCTCCTACCGTCGCGCTCTGAACACACATTCTAGCCGGCGCCCCCGGCTGATCCGTGTGAACTATTCTAGACTCGTCAATTTACTTCGTCAAATTTCCCCTGTGAAGCCCCAAAATGGTTGAATACAAGCGTAGCGTGATAAAAATGCGGCGAGATTGACCTTACTGAAACTTAATAATAAAATGAGCGGAAGCCGGAAGCCCAGGGGTGGCCGGTATATACGACCCCCCACATACTTAACCTATAGCTATACGATATACCTGGTACATGACATTCTGCAGGCTAGGCGCTTGCCGTTGACAAGACAATGAAATAATTATTCCCGATTATCGCTCCGCCAGAGTTAATATGCTAGATTAACGTCCGACTCCGATTTCTTGTGAGAGGACTGGAACTGTATGCTGGCAAGAGGTGTTGTTGTACTTTCTACTAACAGCACGGCAAACGCACCTGCGGCTCAACAGCATGTTCCACGTGCAGGGCTGCGTAATGAGCGCTTTGTTTTGGTTCAGGATTTGCCTCATTACGTGGCTCATAAACACGTTCATCCGATCAGGCAGCGTTTTCCGGAAGTGGTCAGCCAGAGCCCCGGTATTTGTTTCGTCCATGTTGAGCGTCAACGCGAACAGCTCCAGTTGAGAGTCGGAGAGAACCATCGCGTAGTTCCGGAACTGGAGTAAATGAAGCCCCGTAGCCTTGGCACCTATTCAAAACGTAAATCATCGATTTGGTAGAGCCCTGGGCGCAAACTCGCTGATGGGTACATTCCACCAAGTCCACACGGTTTTCGAATTGTGCGTTGAAGGTTAAGCGTACACTAAATATGGACGCACACACTAACACATATACCCCCAGAGTACCAGGTATTCAATAATACTTGAATGGGACTTTACGTCTCTGAGACGACACCTAGGTTTTGAGAACGAACGCACCTGCTTTTGTATCACCTATCGGTTGCGTGAACATGCCCGGGTCGATATTCCAGTCTATCTCGCCAGGGTTGAAGGCCTCACCAAACCCCGGGAACCCCGTCCATGTCAGGATCAGGCCGAGGTCAAGCAGCCGTACAAACTGAAGGCGAGGCATCACGATGGAGATAATCGGAATAGCGTGTGACGTGGGGGGCCATGTGTACAGCCAGACCTTTCACGTGGAGGTGGTAGTCAATCTTATCAGGTTTCAATGCCCTCGGAACGCCGGGAGACCAGTCAACGGCAGTGCTAGGCCGAATCCAACAGTGCGTAAACAATGCCGTGAGACGCGCTAGCGGAGCTATCCCACGGTAGCGATCCAGCACACGTTTAGGAATGCCTAACTTCAGGAACTCAACATCTCACACAAAATATGACTACGAATACATTCGTTCGTGCAACCTGACCGACATTTATATATGCTAGTACCGAAACAAAAATGCACGTTAAATTACAATATCCACCGGTAGTTCCCCACTTGAAGAGCTCAACTAGTCAACGGCGGGGACCAAATGGATTGAGCGACACGTTCCGGTGTTGGAATGCGTAAGGTTATCAATGCTACGATTCGAGTGACCACATTCTGACGAAAAGGCCACATCAGTTCATTCTGGTTATCCGTGATCAGTACAGTAGGGACTGCACGCACGTGCTTCGGAGTTGCCCGTATCCCATCGTGTCACTATTCAGTCCGATTATTTCGCATCATACTATGTAGGCACACTACGCCGTCTTCGAAGTCAATGTGTGATGTGGCTGCAGTATACGCTACGGTGCTCACTGTCACACTACTATAGGCATGGCATTATGTAGTACAACGTAAAGAACAGGAACCTGCTGGCTGTTGACATATACTCTAGAAAAATGACGCCACGTACGTGTGGTATGTTCGGGAATAGCTCACAGGGTACGAGGGCCGTTCTTGGTAGGTCAGACGTTCGAGGCCTCGCGAGTAAAAAAACATATAGAGCACAACAGTTATATCACGGCAAGCGCGTACCGACATGGCGGACAAGTAACACTGTTTTGTTGAGGCAGTCCAGTTGATGAGGTCTATAAACCTAACTCAAAACCCAATGTTGAGACAATCGGTTTTCGACAAGGTTCAAATGTCAATTACCTCTCAAGACATATTCAACGAACGCTACCTAAACATATCATTATTTTCACTCGTAGAACGATATATTTCCGTTCAAGGTACGTCCTAAGTTGTCAACCTCCCCCTGTCCAAACGTCTTTGACCAAACAACAGCACCCGGGTCGTAGCGCGGGTCCTCGAACCTACCTGAGCGTGTCGAAGGTGAGAAATATATTACTAAGTAAAACGTTCTTAAATCCAAAAAGTGTTATAACGGCACTGGGTTGCTCTCTGTTTCCACACCAACCAATGGATACCTGGTATATGCTACGGTAGAGATGCACCTACATTGTTGTGAGGCGCCCTCCTCGCTTGAAAAGCTCCACACCTCGCCCAAAACCATCATTTTTAAGAAAATTGAAAGTGCCACCTGATGAACAGATACTTGGCCTGGGTATGTAAAACAAATATGTTGCAAAACAAGAACGGAGTTCCGACTATTTGGGGCTTAGGAGCCCCTGGTTGTAAAACCATGTTGGTTAAGATATGTTGCCTCTATCGTAGGACGCGTCTATCGATGATTTTGCCAACCAGAGCTACCCGTACCGTGTGACACGTGTATATTAACCAAAATGACGAGTGTGTCATAGGTACGGAAGAGATAGACAGCGGACGAGTTCGTGTCGATAACCAACACGCCGTTTCCAGTGGGCATATAAAAAACAAAAAGGGCGGTCATATACTGTACCTTCATTAGCGTGTTAAACGTGAGGAAGAGATTCCCAACCGACGAGATAACATCGAAAACCACCACAGTTCCGCGAGCGATGGCCCTCTCCTGAACCGCTGGCCATGACAACCAAAAGTCGTCGCAAATCGCATTTGGGGCGTGCACTAAGCTGGTTCGTGGTCGGTGTGCGAGTTTTTGTGCGTTGTCCTCCCGCCCACTGTCACGTGTAGGGGTATGCTCTCCTTTAGAGCTGCTGGCATCAGGCCAATGCCACAAAAAACAAACAAAATGGCAAGCGAACATATGAGCGAAGCCAGGGTAGGGTTATGCTTGGGGAGTGCACCGGGCTAGGTAGTGGCTTGTTGGTCGTACCGTGTACTCTCCCCCTTTTCTGGTGAGGTTTTCGGTGGAATCAAAGGCGTCAACCCTGCTGAGATAGGATCAAGGTCACAAATACCAAACATATGCGAGACAAATACCTGCAAAAGTTCGAACCGGAAACATGATCTTGGAAGTAACATATCGTCATGCGGATCGAACGCTTGGATCATAGGCGAAGTCCAGTACATATACACGCGAAAGAGCACGACACCGACTGTGAACCATGTCAACGTTCCTGGATGACGTGTTAACAGCTATTGATTATACCAGGAACGGGGGTGTCCCCCGGTAACACCATCGACAAATACAACGGTACAGGTGCACCAGTCATTTTCCCGACGCCCCTCACTAGAGGAGTCAATACCTCAACCAAAAGCTAATATTGGGAAAATGAAAGTGGTTGTCGACCAACAATCCCATCTCCTAGGTGTAAATGTCAATCACGTTGCTAGATAAGACTACCATCCCATCCCGACGATTTTGAGCTGAGAAGTCCCGACATTTCTAACCCAGTATTGCAAAAACGGCTACCCCTATCGTAAGTTGACTCCATCACAGAGTACTCAAAAATCGACGGCGACATAATCAAAGACGCTTACTGGTAGGAACATGACACAGGTTTGACGTCATGTACCATTGCTACAGAAGTAATAATAATGCTCCATCATCTGTTGCGATGATTGTTCAACGACTCTCGCCGTGGCCCTCACGCTGGTTCTGAGTTTCGAAACCAATGGAACCCGCCGTATTAGCGTCTAACCTACACACGAGGGTCTCGTAGTCGCTTGTGTAGAAACGTGGTGCGTCATCTACATGATCGGGCCTTTTGATTCAGGAACCCCAAAGCGTGAAGGTAACGTCAAATACTTCAATGGAAAAAAAAGGTACGAAGTAAGTTCATCTGCTATGGTCGTGGCAGGGAATGACTAACAGGGACTCCGGTGGTTTGTATTCGAGTTACCACGGCTAGTAAGTGCAAAACGTATCCCTTACAAACAAAACGAAGGTAATCCAAATGAAAACATGTACAAGTATCAGCGATCGAGGTCTCGTTGGGCAGAGCCAGCGAGCGGACATCTCACCTATCGGTCCGATCCTCCTTTAAAGTTCTAAGCTTCTGGGAGCTAGATTGTTCTTGCGCCTGTGTAATATCTGCAAAAGCGAAGCCAGAGGGATGTCAGTTAGGTGCGCTAAGGTATCCGGCTGTGCCAGGAATAGTTCAACTCATGTCGGCAGTTGCAGGAAACAGCGTAGAGTACATGCTATTTGTACTGGAAGTCGGCCCTGGTGGTGGTGTCCAATGAGCCAATGAGTCAATGAGCATGCGCAAACTGACTCACGCTACGGTACACGGGGTGCCACAGTTTTTACCGGCATCGTACAGCCTGGGGTACATCATGACGGGTAAAAGGAACTTGGTGAATGGGCGTACGTCGAGGTGTCCGAATTATTTAACGTGCACTTATGCCCGACGGGATTAGTGTGTAGTGGACGCCATTTGTAACATTGATCGGCGTTTGCTGTAGTAGTCTAAACGCTGTGCACACGTATACTGGGCGAAGCTTCAGTACACGGGTTAGCTCATCAGGTTAAAATTGGTTACGAGCAAAGCTCTATATCACACCCGTACATGAACGTTAAGATAACATAGTCCATCCAGCCAACTGAACGGCCATGCTGAGCAATCTATGGTTAGTGTGGCACAGTGGGGGGGTTCCAATAGGGACAGTATGTGCCAGCCCAATACACCGGCACCTTTCAAGGAACCTGTAGTATTTTTGTGAATAGGGCTATCATTCAGTGTTGGACTCCCGCCAAGGGATTTCACCGGGACTGTAGAAAGAGGTGGCACTATTCCGCCGCCACTATCGGGAGTCTCCCAAAGTATATCATAGCGTATAGCATAAGTTGGATTCCAAACATCTGCAATGTTATTCAGTGCAGTTGCCTCGTCCGATAAACTACTTAACGCCATAACCGATCAACACTACCGGGTAAGGGTATATCGTATTGGACGCGTGCTGCGATAAAGGTATTACTACTATTAATGCTATATTAGTAACCACGTTATGGCTAAACTACGTTATGGTTGACCGGTATTTTTATCCGATAGATACAATGGTCGGAATTTCATTTTTTGTTTGCCGTATTTTTCGGTTTTAACCTACTAGTTTACTGTAGTAGGCCTTGAGACATTTCGTCGGAGAGCACTTTTAATTTTCTTCAAACCAGGTGACGGGTAAGGTACTAATAGTATACAGCCTCTAAAGTGAGAATCGACAGCAAACAATGGTGTACCCTGACCGTATTATGCGTCAGGTTGCGACTACGTACTCTTTTAGTAGCGGCATACGCTGTTTGCGGAAGAAACCGCGAACCCCTCGATACCTACTTTTGTGTTAACATCCATACCTGTGCTTGACCTTGGCTCTCTTGAAACCCCGGCAGCCGTTGTTATGGTATCGCTGACACTGTCATCATATTTCCGTAGGTGATCGCTGGTAAGCGTGCTGGAGCCAAGCGGTGAACTCTTGTGTGCGACATCTGCTCGAGTATTGGCATATTTCGATATTAAAATGGAGTTTTAGGAACGGAATGAGGGTCATCACATACTGAGAGTTGACGGGTCCAAACGGAAGAAGCATGGCAGGCTTTCCGTAAAGAGGTGTATGATATACATAACATGTTGTGAAGTGATAACTGTAGATTGTTTGAAACTTTGGAGGAAGGTCATTGAGGCTTTGAAGGGTCCCAAAAAGAGACTACCACCAGGATTCAGGGACGAGGTAAGGCTCGTGTAAATGCGACGTAACGGTGTTACAGTCAAAAGGCATTCTCCAAGAAGGGAACTTTTATACGATAATCGTTTAAAGGACGAACAATGGGGTTTCATTTGAATAGTGGTACTGCTGCAAAGCTAAGGAAGAAGTTGGTGTAATTGTTTTCCTGTCGCAAATTGTGTTTCGAACCACATCTTAGTGGCGGGTTCCGGCTTGTGGCAGAATGTGACTTGCCGGGTTTTACATAAACAAGCATACTCGAACGTTGAGGAAATACACTATTAAATATCATGACATGAAAGGATAATCTTGACGAGTCGGAGAAAAATAATTTTGAACAAAATGTCGTGGTATTATTACGGGGGAACGTAGTTAATAGGACCTACGGTGGACACAAAAACCAATATATTTCTCAATTTTTACTACCAATATCTGGTCCTATTAACTAAGTTCCCCGTAATAGTTGATGATAATAGACGAGGATGGAGGTGGAATCATTTCTGCCTAAGAACGAAGTTGGAACAAAGATTCACAAACAGGCTACAGTTCGTGATAAAATACAATTCGACGGTCTTACACGGCACCTATGCTCTCGACCGTTTCAGAAGAAACCATGTATGCGCGATGACCCTTTAAGATGCATACAAAATTGGTTTATAACACATTTTCGCAGTGCTGATCACAGTAAGGACAAAAGCGATGATGGACTTGTTTTTCCGTCACTGGCGCGGACGCTATACCGTAAGTGTGGCGTTAATGAAAATACTTTTTAGCTTAGAAACAAGTGGCACTCCGAGAAGACAAAACAAACAAAACCCTTACAGTTGGCACATTGCACCCAATAATCAGCCGTCTGTCCTTCCTGTTGATCTGGCCCGTGTTGGCGACTTCCTTCGTACACCCACCACGATTCTGCTCCAAGTCCCACGCCCGCGTCACGATCGTTCACCTTTAGGATGAAGCGGGTGCAAGAGAACACCATACTGTGCGTCAAGAACGCCGTGCACTGGGCATACCACGAGTTGACCCCGAACGGCATTCGGGGTTGACGAGGGTGGTAGTTCTTCGCACAATAAACTAAACGTCGACCAATGCTACGGCAGGGTGCATACGTCAAATTTCACCACTAGGGATAAGCCACTCTCTCGATTGACTGAAATGTTTCCAAACTAATTAACAAAACAAAATGCCGTTGGCGTCGTGGACCTGTGAGTGTCGTCCATTGCAGTTCATGCAGCTAAACCGAACGACGATACTATTCAAGCTAATAGTCGCGCGAGGTGCGAGCGGCACCCGCCTGCTGAAAGGAATGCGGTAGAAGTGATCTCCCTACCATATCCGGGACGTTTTAGGCGAGTTTCCCCTGACAAGATGAACTGAACTATAGTATAGCGATGTATGCTGCGGTAGAGGTGCAGCTAGAGGCATATCAACTGAACTATAGTATAGCGGTAGAGGTGCAGCTACAGGCATATCAACTGAATTATAGTATAGCGGTAGAGGTGCAGCTACAGGCATATCAACTGAACTATAGTATAGTATAGCGGTAGAGGTGCAGCTAGAGGCATATCAACTGAACTATAGTATAGTATAGCGGTAGAGGTGCAGCTACAGCCATATCAACTGAACTATAGTATAGCGGTAGAGGTGCAGCTACAGGCATATCAACTGAACTATAGTATAGCGGTAGAGGTGCACCTACAGGCATATCAACTGAACTACAGTATAGCGGTAGAGGTGCACCTACAGGCATATCAACTGAACTATAGTATAGCGGTAGAGGTGCAGCTACAGGCATATCAACTGAACTATAGTATAGCGGTAGAGGTACAGCTACAGGCATATCAACTGAAGTATAGTATAGCGGTAGAGGTGCAGCTACAGGCATATCAACTGAACTATAGTATAGCGGTAGAGGTGCAGCTACAGGC
>JBBMKB010014786.1:0-17204 GCA_037833945.1 Alaria marginata | reverse complement strand
TGTACGAGGCTGACCTGCCCTCCACTCCGACAGACAACCTCAACAGGCCAGAACCCCCCCCACCCCTCGTTTCCCGAATATTTCCCCCCCGTTCCGACAACATGCACGATTTTACTAAAGAGTCGAACGGACACCATCACCAATACGGAGCAGCATTACACAATAAGAATAAGGATAAGGATTTCCACCACAACGTACATATTATCACGATCCCTGATTTGTGATTTCTTGCCGACCCCGAAAGCGCAACTTTCGACGCTCCCCGCCAACCGGGCAGGGTGGCGGCGCCGGTTCTATCGGCGGGGTCCCCGAGCCTGATTTGTGGGGCGGGCAGGGCTCGGTCACGTTCACGCGGGGGGTCGGCTGGCACTCGGGATCAGCTAGTGTCGGAGAACTATAGTATAACAGTATAAAACTAAAGAGTGAAACGGACACCATCACCCCTTTGGAGCAGCATCATATATTAAGGATTTACCGGAGATCCCTGGAGGTCCACTAAATATCTCGTGTGGATTGACGTGGACATTTTTAACAACAAAAAAAAACACTCGTACAACTGCAAGGTCGTGGGTTTTGTCGAAACTCATCTTTGCAAGCGGCGCGTGTGATACTCCGATCGCGCGTGTTATAGCGTGGGGTGTGTATGTCTTCATCAAGGATATAGGTCGGCGACTCCACTTACTTACTCGTTGTTACTTGCTAATTGTACTATTAATAGGGTCAACATAGTGACACGAAAACGGCCGGTTAGTGATTAATATGTGCACGGAAACTGTAAAACCCGTTTTTAGGGGGCCGACATCTGACGGTCGTAGAACGCACCAGCTTATTATATACCAAGTCCCGTGCGAGCTGGTCGGGTTAAAAAAGCTTATTTTCCACTTGACGGACGTTTTTACAACTGGCAGGAAATTTGAGAACTCAAAATCTCACAGCTGGCTTTGTGCGCCGGCCACGAATTTGCAGACGTTGAAGGTTTTATAATCGGAGTTGATTTCGTCGAGAAAACCAATACCGAGTAAATCCTGTCGGGTGTCAGGGGCGGAGGAGTGCCGATCCGAAAGTCTATGCGAAAGTCGGAAACAAACATGATGTGGATGATGTCGACACTTGGTGTGAACGTTCCTTGAGACGTTCCAAAACACTCGATATAAACCCTGACAATCGCCTATTTCGTCGTCTGTCAAGAGAAATAGCGTGTTTTCCATCCGCAATACGAAATTATAAGTAAATTGCGATGAGCGGCACACTAGCCGGTTTCGGCAGCTCAAGTTTTCTTCTTTTCAGCTAAAGTTGTGACACGTGATTCGGAGCACATTTAAATCACGACTTCAGGCCATGACAAAAATGACCAAGTTATTTTCAATTAAAGTTTGGCCGGTTCAGGATTTGAGTCGGAATAAAATGGACATAGCGTTTTTCTTCAGCACTTGTTACATAATCGTGGGCTAGTCGTTCGGGGTAGCCCGGTACCTGGGTCAGTTCGAGTTTTCGGGTCGTGATTCGAGTGGGCTACCAAAATACATTTAGCTACAGCGTTAGATTCTAAGCCGGACTAGCCTGTAGGGTCGGTCTGCTCACCTATTATACACAGAATGAGAGCGATTCAACTAATGAATAACTGCCATCTTGGCCGCCCTATAGGAGTACACGGTGGTAGCGTGAGAGCACCAGATAACCAAAAATCGGTGAAACTCGACGAGCAGTCGGATTGTTGAACCTCATGCCAGATTGTATACCGAAAGCACGCACCGCGGGGGAGAAGGAAAGGCACGTGTGACTACAACTCATCCAGAGGGTCAGTGAGGGTAAAGCCTTTTATACTACGTATTGATACGCGTGCAGGAGTTGAGCTGGAGAGCAAACGTATCGAAAAACAAAAAACAAAACAAAACAGAAAAAAACCAATATCAGGCAACGGAGGTGGGATTATCGGCGGGCCCAAAGCCCAGTGATATACATTATCTGACTTTTTCGCGGGAGTCACCGCGGATATCCGCGGCGATCCGTGGTTAGTCGCGACGATGGCGGTGGAAAGCCGCGGAGACCCCCACAGATATCCGCGGATATCCGCGGTGATTCCCGTGGTGATTCGCGCGGTGATGCTCCCGGTGATGCCCGCGGTGATTCCTGTGGTGATATCCGCGGTGATGTCCGCGGTGATTCCCGCGGTGATACCCGCGGTGATGCCCACGGTAACGCCCGCGGTGATGCCCGCGGTGATGCCCGCGGTGGCGCCCAACCGTCCGTCCCTGCCAATACCACAGTGCTTTCCGGGAGCGTCCCCGCCCGGGGGTGAATCCCACACACCGACCTGATACATATAATCGTAAAAAGGCGTAGCCGATTGAACCAACGGGCCCCTCCGTGCGGAAGCGGAGCGGCTGGGCAACCTCATCAATCACCGCAGGCAGGCGCTGCGATGTCCGCCGGCATCACCGCGGCTGCCCGCGAACAACGCCGTCCGCGGTTATCCGCGGGGATAACCGCGGATAGCTGTGGAGTTCGCCGCGAATAGGCGCGGATAACCGCAGCGTTTCCCGCGGATAACCGCGGATAGCCGTGATGATGGCCGCGGACAGCCGCGGTGAAGCCCGCGGATATCCGTGTAAAATTCATATAATGTACATTCCTCCCAAACCCCTACACTCTGGGGCTTCCTGTTCTCGTGTCGCTGAGAGCACGAGTGGGCGAGGCATCAAAATCCTAATTGCTATATTCGTATGACAACCTGCGAACAGTGAGAAACCAACCCTGTCTTCGCGATAAATGAAAAACGGGTGTACACCAGCACCGCGGGAAGGAAGGGGTCGACACCTCTGACGATACAGCTCAGATATAACAGGCCTTGTGTCTCAACGCGCTCTGATATCATATGTACCCTGGAACGAAACTAAACAGGGGTCTACAGCCGATAAGCACACCGTAGAACAGACGAAGTCCCGTTCGACAGGACCAACCGTGCGGCCTGAGGAAACACCTACCTAGTTTCACCCCTGGCGGTGAATCTACCGTAAGACCATGCATCTCTACGTAATACCTTTGGTACCTGGTATACAACTGCAGTACTAGGGTGTTTCACCGATATACCTGGTTGGTGGTGCCGGATCTCAACCCGATCAAACGTCTATGCCCGAACTTAGCCCAAAAATCACAGGGGGTAGGATCAGCGTGTGTGTGTTAAATCAAATACAACGCTTTGGGTAGGTGTGCATGACTTATAAGGTGCACATGTTCCACCTAAAAAAATACTACATGTAGGTAACGTACAGCCGACCCCTTTACATGTCGCGGGAGACGTTGTGTGTCTACGGTCGACACCCATTCAAGCCCGACAACCCACTCTAGTCTCCGTTCCTCGAAGGCTTACCGCCCCCGTCCGTCGGGCAGTCTAAGGCAACTGAGGACTTTGTCGCGCACTGCCTGACTCTTAGGTCTATTAGACTATTCGACCGAGGCTGGTCGCTGCTATGACACTATGACAGAACCTTTCACAGCCTATAGGGTGGTTCTGTTTTCCTCGCCATCACGCTTACTCCAGTTACTCATTTTTTCTACTCAGCGCCCCCCGGCGAAACGTCGCGTCGTAGGTCATGGGGGGTACCTTCAAGCATACAAGGTCGCGGTCTGGCCCTCTCTGACGACCCAGGCATGTTGTTGTCATTGTTGGCGTCAGAACCAGTTGCATAGAAACCTGTCCGTTCCGAGGTGTCCGGAGGAAAGGTAATATGCGGACGAAATCAAGGACCATACTCCATGACGATAGGAGTCAGCTTCTTCTCCACATATACATATATATATATATATATGTATGTATGTATATGAAGTATCATATGTGATGCCGAGGCGGCCTACCCACCGCGGAAAGCCCCGCTCGCCTTGCCATTGTTGTCAGCGGGCTCCGTGGTCATCAACCGTCGACATACAGCGGATTCATACATTCTTAACGGCGCCGAACACAGGGACTTTTAGTTCCAAACGATGAGCACGCGATGGATATTTTCCCTTTTTTTGATTCATCACATCGACATTCCGGCTTGATCAATCAATTCATAGGACGTGTTTTTACACTGAGCGGCCTTCAGGAAAAGCCGTAGTTACGAGTACTATCCTCCCCCCCCCCCCGTACTTTACTCAAGATCTATCGCTCATGCATACGGCTCCCACTTTCAGATTTGTATGCTAGTCGACTTTCATCTAAGTTTGCAAACATACGCTCCCTCGCTTTCCACTATCATCATGGTCAACTTTTTACGCTGGAAAAATACCTTGTACAAGCATATACAAGTATTAGGGATCAACACCCGGCCGCTTCGCCCCAATCGCGGAGAAGCAAAAAATATAAGTTAACACCTACAGTCACGGGGGCTGTATAAGGTGGCACGCATAAGGGGCCGTACGACATAATAAGGCGGCCAAAATTAGTTGTCCTTGGCGGGTCTTGAACTGAACTTAAGACGTTGGCCATCGGGGACAGCGACTGTTGTTATATATTGACAGACGCATGCTATCGTAGAGGTGCACCATTGTTTCCGGAGGCTCCTGATTCAAGGAGCCCTATACCTCCCCCAACAACTCATACAAGAAGAAAATTAAAATGGTGCCCGGTGAACCATCCCACGGCCAACTGTAGGCTTCCAACACAGTCATTGTAAAACAAAACAATTGCCCAATGAATGGACAGTTTTTGGATAATCCTTTTGAGGCCCGTTTATATCGACCAAAAACAACAGATTTGCGGTATTATCAACCGTGCAAGAAGAGCCTGCGGTAGTACGAGTACCAGAATGCCGTGCGTTTGTCGTGTACCTCTTAACGTTGCGCTTTGAACACAGATTCTAGACCGGCGTCCCCGGCTGCTTGGTGTGACCGATTTTCGAATCGTCAATTTATTTCGTCAATTTCCCCTCTGAAGTCCCAAAGGGGTTCAGCAGCCCCGTCATTTTGAAAACGCTGTATTAATAATAGCCGAAAAGTGCAACTTGCTATCGTAGAAACCGTCGACAAGTATACGTTTGTGGTAGGGAGTAGTAGTCACTTGTAGGTAAAGGATTTGGTGTTCGGCTAGATCGGGTACAAAAGGCAAACACCGGCCTCTCGTAGCCCTCGTTTCGCTGCAATATAGCCACGCGCTATTTTAACGTGGTCGTCTCTCTACCCGTATCAATTTGATATATCCGTTTTCCCATCTGTTTTTGCACGACTATAGGTCGAAGATACCCCGGCGGAGGTACTCAGCTGGTGTCGGGTTCCGTGGGTCGTCAGCCTATTGATTTTCGAGCACGACGACTCCTTTTTCATGGCGCATTGTCGAATAAAGTGAACTGTGCAGTTTCCAAAGGCATGCCATCCCGTCTTTTAACTGCCACAATTGTTCTGTCCTTCTCCGCCGGTGGTCAACTGTGTTGTTTCTAAATGGTCGTGATCCTCTATTTCAACCTTAAAATCGCTCTGTCTTTCTCCGATGATGTTCATAACGTGAACGGACCTTGTGGCTTGATGGTCTTGCGTGTGTCGGGAGGACGGGCGTAGCGCAGGCGGCATGCGCGAGGGGGCCATGCACCCCCTGAGCCTTTTCTAACTTTCATCCCGCCATCCTTTACGTATGTGCGAGATACATATTTACACAAGCACCGGCCAAAGCACCAACCAATACATCGAGCATCGAGCACACTCAAGTTTGGTGATAAACCTCATGTATGGGGCGATAGACCCGGTTTATAACCTCCGGACAGTACATTGAACTGAGGCAGGCACGTCAGTCCGGTCCGTGTCAACCGACTGGTTACACTGAGTGTAAGATCCGCAGAGCAGGTGAACGTACTGTAAGTTGGTGAAGCTGCAGGTTCCCCCACGTTCGGCTGGGTTAAAATGTTCAGCGTTTTCAACGAGTCGGCGATGAAGCCAAGACATTAGGAAGTGTTTGAGAAACGTGGGGCACGGTCGAATGATCACACAGCACAATACCTTAAACAAGTGCGGGATACGATACTTTGTAAGTAGAAACTAGAACCGGAACCAACCTCGGGTGAAATCGAACCGACTTTGTGGAGTAGTGGTGCAACATGAAACAGTCAACGAAACCTTCAAACAGTGGTGGGTGCCACACTTGTATACACTGCTCCCAGTATAGCAGCTCAATACACACCTGTGCTCTAGGAATTATTTATGTCCTCACCAGATGATGACTGTGATTATGCCCCAAACAACGACTCGGCAAGTTTATTGTGCTGTTGTTATTGTGTAGCAGCGCCCAGGCATCTCCAATGCGGTTTGTTTTCCAGTACGTTCATTCGTAGTTCGTACTATCCTCGAATTTCCAAAACAGAACTAGTTCTTCGAGTCACGCCCCCTTGATGCCGCTCATCAGTTATCGCTCGCCAACACGTGTGACACATGCCAACAGACAGCGCAATGATGAATGGTTCCTTCCAACAGCAACTGACAAACTATTAGGTATCCCCGTGACTTACACACCTCACGGTGCATGCTCGCAAGCCGATTGTCTTCAAGATGTCAATGCGTTTCGGTCTCTCAAACGGAAGTAAACGACCCACACACCTCCAAATCGCTCATGTGTCTTCTGTACGATGTCTTATTCTTAACAATAGTACATCTTCAGTACATTGTTTTTTGCTAGGGTGTACTTTGTGTGGAAAGCCGCGGTGCCAAGCCACGCGGCGAGTGTTATTGTTTCGCGACTCACAATAGGAATCGATCTACCATCAACCTTCTGAACCTTTCGAGTATGGACCGGCGCTGTTCGTCAATTCCCAAGTAACGTACATAAATGGTCAGCGATTCCTGCAGCCAACACTTCAAATAGAGACGACAAAAAGATTGAACGGCGCCAAAACCCCCTACTTCCGATGCCATCGACATCAGCGGCCATCAAAGTAAACCAAAATCTTCGCAAGGGCAACCCTACGAGGTGTACCCAGCGGCAGTTGCACGCTGTGTTGCCAGCTACCAGGTAGTGTACATTCTTGTGCGTCGTCTGAACAAGTATGGTACGGCTCAACCACGATACCGCGGCTATTCACAAAACTTCTGGCATTCGTTTTCTCGCCCCTCGAGTAAAGTGCGACATATCTAGTCATAATATACTATCTGGCGAGCTTGCCTAGGAGATGGAAGGGTTAGGAGCTAAGCAGGCCGATACCTCCATGCCACGTTCATCCGAATCTAACGGCAGGTAGCACTGTGCCATGCCTCAGATATAGCAGCAAGCTGGGAGCAGCGTAACTGGTATGTGACTACACTACTCCTCCTCTAGCAACTGAGAATATCGAAGTCTTCCAACTATCTGGCTGGCGGGTGGTCGCTTTCTAGGTGTTCCCTCCCAGCAAGCACGCACGATGTCTGCGATGTCGTCGGGGGTATCTGCAGGTATCGTAGGTCGGTCTCCTTTGAACACCACGCGTCGATAAATATCACGCGGGAGAGCTTCCTCCGCCCATGGAAGCTGTCTCGAAAGCACCTCCCACGCCACGATGCCGAAGCTGTAAACGTCGCTGGCGTAGGTGCTCCCTTTGGCGTCAAGCACCTAAACCGTTCCCCAAAGATGTAGTTGGAACCGGATAAGGAGGGAGGGGAATGCGGTGTAGTCAAGGAACATGCTTACGAGCCAAAACGATTTTTAAATAACCACACGGCGATCAACACTAAAACCCCTTTCGCAGCCGCTTTAGCGTGATTCGTCGGAAACAAGCAACTGCGACAGAAGACAGGCCGCAGCACACTCATCTAGCCCCAGCCACACCCGCCAGTGTTGTGGGTGGTGGGGACATCAGGTAAGCGAAGTGAGAATCGTGCTCGAGGCGTGTGTATATCTACGAGCGTGTTGTTTAGCTATAGTAGAGTAGTTGTTGTCGTATTCGACATTAGTAATGCCTCAACCATAATCTGCCGGTGTACGAGATTCACTGGTGGGCAGACCAAACAATCGCCCACCAACGGCACGAACAAAAAGCAATATCACCAACGACGGCACTCCACCGAGGATAGCATCAGCCAGAGACAGGTAGGATAAGAAAACTAGAGGTGCTGACGTTACCGAGCGGTAGTGGGAGCGAAGCCCGAGTCCCAGACGGTGCGAGGCGCATACGTATACTTGGAGACACCAATGCGGCAGACCTGTGACCGTTAAAGCAGCATCAGCGCATTTTTTCTGCTGGAGCCCGAGCGCACAACACAGGACTGGTGTTTCTTCATATCGCTCTGCTGGAACACCATACGAAGATCACAGCGTTCAAGGCTACGCTGACTTCGAACATCGGTGCCAGGGGATTGCGGCCGTAAGAGATGCTGCCACCGGCCTGACGTTCATTCGGCTTAGTCGGACGATTACACACATCGTTCGTCAATCATCGACCCATTGCCACCGGATTATCGTGTTATGATTTTCAATCCATTATTTGTTTGGTGGGTGATATTGTTTGTGCCATTTGGCCGTTTTTCCTGATTCATGTTACATGTCACATTTATTTTTCCATTCTAGATGTTTTGGAACCGGTCTTGTGACCACGACCACGGAGGGGGTTGACCACACAAAATGCATGATATGTAGATCTACTCAGGTGAAGGGGGGGTAGTCCACTTTTGTGACTATTGCGGTAGTTGGTTATAGCGGCCGACAGCAACAGCCGTGTATCATACACGCACAGGTTGATGACCATACAACTTTGCCAGCGTGACACTAAGCTGCACCAAGGTTGAAACCCTACCGTACCCACGCATTGTTAAGCTAGGTGTATGTTTCATACATGTCGTACATACCACGCAACGACCTGCTTCCCTGTCTCCATCGCTACCTTTCCGACTGGAAATCACGACAGCCCGGCTCCACAAAACGCCGGATAACGCCACACACCGATGCTAGGCCCTTTCGTTTGTCATCGTCAGAGCCGCCGATCGACCCGAAAAGCTGGATATCGAACCAGCTTGTGGTGGAATAGAACTTATGAAACCTCCAACACTTGTTCAACCTAATCGACGCGCTTCGCAGGAATTATACCATATTCCAACCCGATGGCGTTGCTACCGATCGATGAGTTGCGAAATATTATACCTCGGGAGCAGCCCACGCAAAGCTCATCATCTTCATGGTGTCTCCCGCGTTAGTCTTGTAGGTGGCGAGACCGGTAGAGTCACTGTGCTGCGCCCATCTCGAGGTCCCGAAGTCCCCGATCTGTAAACGGACAAAAGCGCAAACCAGTTGAAGTTACGCAAACAAGTGTACCCATCGGGCTGCGCTGGATGAACGTTTCAAAAGTAATGCGCACGTAAACATATGCCAGCAAGCGCTATTATCTAACTGGGCACGCAAGACGTTCAATTATTGATGGATCGTCCGACATCTTGGAATGGCACATTGCCTGGTTCGCCGTAAGCTTACCTGGCTCAAGCACGGACGTCTAATCATCAAACGAAACGCGGTCTCACCTTGGCTCTCCCATCACCATCGAGAAGGATGTTCGCGGACTTAAGGTCCCCGTGGACAGCCTTTTTGCTGTGGAGGAAGGCCATGCCGGCGCTAACATCGACTATGATTTGTCTGGTTCGGGCTTCCGGAAGTCTCCCTTTAGCGTGTCTCAAAAACGAGCGGAGGTCGCCACCAGTAAGCAGCTCCATGAGGAGAACAAGCCGGTCCTTGCGAGACGTAATCGCCCCGTAAACGTTCACGGTGTGAGGAGATCGGAGCCGAAGCATCGCCTGCAGCTCCAACAACAGAGATGCGCGCTGCTTGTTCGCAACGTCCTCGTTCACTCTCCGACGGGAATGGCCGTCGCTGTGGCCTCCAATCACACGATGTTCCTGGTCGATTTTCATCACCTGAGCGTTCCATGATCGTAGTGGTGCAGGCCGGAGGGAGCGCAGAAGTCTAAACGTAGCCGGTCATATTGCTCATCGACCGGAGGCAACAGTACAAGTTCGGACGAGGCTAGCCTCCACTGATTCGCGTGCGGGTAAATGTCGGTGTGAACGAGATTCGTTACGTCCAGGAAACCCACCAAATCTGCCGGAAGCTGCCTCGTCGGTTAAGCCGATATTTAAAGTAGATTGCAACAAGGTAGAGTGTGGTACCTGACTAGGACTCCCTCTGAACAAGCCGGTGCTGCCACTCTTACCCTGTATTGGGTATCGTGCTGGTTTCTGGATTGAATTTCACCAAGCGTGAGAGGAGGTTTTGACCGTTCAGAACCAACATATATCGTCTCGTATCGTGGAGGCTCTTTGATCCGGTACTCCACTGCACATAGATCACACCAAGGCTACACTAAAGGGGGGCACGTTTGGGTGTTTTTTTTTGTATCAGTGGTCGAAGACCTTCCGCGCGAGTGGCTGCACTACAGGTTTAACAACTCGTAAGGTTTACCGTTTGGTTTGGTTTCGCCATATAGACCGCAATGAACGTACCAGGTGTACATTACGCTCGCGTTTTGGAGAGGGATACCGAGTCGTTCGCGGTAGTAACCTATCGTAGCTTGGGGCATCAAACAGAAAAAAAAGGGTACTGTCTCCACGAATAGCAGAGAGCGCGACTTTTTGCCTGTTCACCCCCTTTGTCCACGGAACTCTAACCTTGGCGGCGGCATTTCTTCCGTTGTAGTCGGCGATGTAGACTGTGCCGAACCCGCCCTTCCCGAGGACCTCTTCCGATATGGTCACGTCATCTTCGGGAATCTCGATCTGGTTGAGATTACGCTGGCGACGTAGACGACGGGCAGATGCAACGGCCTTCGCCTTTTACCACCGAGCAATTTGAAGCCGCCATGGTCAACGACACAGAAACACGGCCGGGTAAGGGAGGTGAAGGAAGGGCATTGGGTTCTGTTGGCACCAGGTAGAGCCGCCGAGTTCGTCTCGTTTCGTGCATATCATGGACGTCGCTCTAACCCAACCAAGGAGGAGGACGCCAGTGGGATTGCGTGGCGTGATTTTACACCGATTAGAGAACCCACTAAGCGGCACTCAAAGTTGTGCGCTGTGTAAGGGCGGGGTTGTAGTATCGTGGTGACGACATTTCTGTTATACAGCGCCCGCGACGATCGAAGGGGGAGATATTAACAAACCCATAGAAAAGGATGGAGGACGTCTGCTGAAAGTTGGAAGTGATAGAGGGGAACAAGAACCAACTGACCTGGCGATGCATGCTTTTAGCAGTAGGGCATTGCTGCATACTTTCGTAAGGGAGAAAAAATGTTTTTGTGAGAGCAAGGTAGCCGATGAAAGAACTAAACAGGCGGGGGTCGGGCGAAAATACCTCACTCTTAATTGGTGCTGGGCATACTGACTACGAAATTCGACGGAAGACGATACCCCAGGCACTCGGGTCTTCTACGGTCGTCTTCGTGGAAAGTTTGTCTGCCGGCGCAATATAGCCTACCCACCTCGGCGGCCTTCCGTTGATGCACCCCGTCTGTCGTATCTTTCCCATGGCCTTTACGTCCGCGTATTAGTCTCTGGAAGCCGCGCCAATGTTCGCCCGCATTTTGGCGATCTTTCTGGTCGTTCACCGCCGCGTGCACATGTAAGCCTAGCTGCAAGTATTTGGGCGCGGGGACGAGATTACGTCAGCATGTGAGCCATAGAACGGCAAAACCAATGAGTAAAACGACAAATTTTGGTTGTAGGTAGGGTCGGTTGATTTCGGTGATAAAGCGACCGCGATTTACGGTAGGTCGGTCCAAGTCACATGACGACCGCGATTTCAGTGTAGAGACAACGCGACAGAGTCTCGGTCGCCGGTGTATCTTGGTACGCGAGGTCATCGTTAACGGATGAATTTCCCACCCAACCCTGAGTACAGGACTCAACACTGACGGAATGTCAGTCGATTCTCTCAAATGCTCACAAGGCTTTCCCCTTAAGGCTACTCCAGCGCAGGCGACTCGAGCACAATGATATGGACGTTCACGATTTCTGGGGTCAACTTCATTGCCGATGCACATCCGCAGAACAGATTAACTACACGTAAAACACTCTGCGGAAAAAAGGTCACTAGGCAAACCACGCACCTATATGCGCCTTCTGGAGAGGTGGGCAGGTGAGTTCAACATATAAATTATACAACCGTGCAGGAAGCCAGATCCTACTACTGTGGTCGCTTCTCACGAAGCCAACACGGGTGTCCATCTGCAACTCTCGGCGTCGCGTTATAACACGCGACTAACTCACTTTCAAATCTGAAATGGCTCGGTCGATGACTGCTTCCGTCTCGTCCATGCGCCGCTTAAACATTGTCGAAACGATAACCTGGGATATTCTCTTCTTGCTCCTGTACGTTTTGATGAGTTCCACCATGTCCCTGACGGCCGTTTGAACGTCCTCGATCAGCATGCGTTCCATCTCCCCGTTGGCGCCGTTACCCTTGGTTTTGTTCATAAGGACAGGGCACGAAAGGTAGACGCGGGGTGTTGAATCTTTGTCTGCCTGCCGATTGGCGGTGCCCTAAGAGATATGTTAATGTCGCCCACGGGCGAGTCCATGTTTTACGTTTCTACGGCCATGATAGCCGCATCAATCGAGATGGGACAATGCATACTGGTTTTGAACCGTGATATACCGTTTCAGGACAGGCCAAGTTTGAAAGTACGTCGGATGGTGGCAAGTCCATGATCAGGCAGACAACGAGTTGACAGTGTGCTCCTGCCGAAATAATCGGGTGGGGCCCCCAAAGCTCACGACACCCATACATACCGCAAGCGCCCAGTGGTAGGAGAGGGCCAGTTCTACTGATCATCTCATTGGCAGCGGCGGTGCTGAGACGACACAGACGCATTCAAACCAACTGGGCCGATGGTATAGAGGCTTGAGAGGGAGTAAAGCGATCACTCGCTTCTTCTTCCTTTACAGTCGCCTTTTTCGGTCTAAGGCAAGCAACGAGTTAAAGCGAAACCTCTGATAAACCCCAAAAGCGACGGCTTCTGGTCGAAGTAATCGTCGTTTTTAGGATAGGTCTGCCTGGCGTAATACGACGCATTCTACGAAAGAGGTGCTTCATTTTGTTTCTGAGGCTCCTCACTTGAGGAATATTATATTACTCTATATCCCACCCAACTATAAAAGTTGCGAAACAATGAAATCGCCACCCGATGAACAGTCCCATGGCCAAGGTACACAACCAAAAATATTGCAAAACTATTAAATACGACATTCCGACGATATCTTGGGTTTAGGAGCTTCGTCATTCAGAACAACACACGGACGCCGGAGGAACGCGCTCTAGGTATCTCAAACATTGCGCGGCAACGGTCGGGCATTCTCACCTGTCCGAGCACCATCGCCGCTCGCTCGAGTATCAAAATGACGATGCGGCACCGCTTTACCCTCGACTCCATCTCCGCGGTGTGGCTTTGATCATCCAAGACTAGGTTCACCAATATTGACACAAGCGTCGCAGCTTCGCTAACCCCGGGGAACTGGGACTGCATCGCCAGGTTGCGCGCCGCCTCCACGACAGCTTTGCCAACCTCGCTACCTCCGGACGACGCAGAAGAACCGATCCCGGATGCCCTCCCCATGCTCGCTGTAGCTGCATCGTCTGCCCGCGCATCCACGGGAGGGGCATCAGCTACTGCTGCTGCATTGTTGTCAAAGGCGGGAGGTGGTTGATTTATACCCCTTAGCTGATCGGTTCCTGGTGCAGACGTTGTCAATGAGCGTGAATCGGCAGTCATCGTCCTTGTGTCGTACACGTCCTGCGTATACGCAGGCGGATCTGTGCTCTGCACATACGTGTCGCAGAGGCCCTGATCATATGCAGGCGGATCTATGCTCTGCACATACGGTGGTGGGGGCGGGTCTGTGCTTCCTCTGGCATCACCGGAAGTGAGCGGGGGAACTGCGTGGCGTTGGACGTCGAACTCATTGCTGGGTGTCACACCCGTGGAGAGTGCAGCACGGTGCACCTTCGCGCTATTGTTCGCGTTCTGCTTCTTTCTCAGGCACACTCCTGCAACGATGAGGGCCAAGGTCGCGGCCGCAGAAACTAATCCGATGTTCGTCGACGAAAATACGCTTCCCGAACTTTGTGCCGCGACAACGGGAGCGGGTGAGGCCGACCCCGGGCCGGGGGTGTCAACGATGGTTTCGACAACCCGCGTTGGTGCCGGCGATGTTAGTCCCTGTGACGGCAAGGCCGGCGAGGCTGGTGCCGGTGAGGTTCGTGTCGGTGACGCACCAGTGGGAGGCGAGGGGACCAGTCGAAAGGTGGGAGATCGTGTGGGAGAGAGAACCGTGGCCGAGGGTGCGGGTGTAAGCGAATCTGTCCCCGAAGGCACCGCGAGAGTTGGTGAAGGCGTGGGAGCAGCACCCGTGTCCAACATTAAAGCTGACAAGTCAAATCCCCCGACTGTTCCTGCGCCCCAGGATCCCGTCGTCGGACCGGCCAAGAGCATTTCGCCGTTGAACCCAGCCGTAATGACTACGGCTTTGTCCAGCTCAGCATCGGTTGATCCACCCTGTCAAAGCGGGAGAGAAAAGGCGCGGGGCGGAAGTAAAGCAATGAAGTCGGCAGAGTCGACACCCGTGGAGTTAGCGATACTTCATACCGGCGGGTTCAGGAGAGCTCAAACTGAGAGCGTTATCAGAGCAGTCTCGCGCCGGCTCATAACGGATCCTGACGAAACTTTGGACACGTGTTCTTTCATTTATGACGAAGGGCTTAACGTAAGGCCCGGTTTAAATACGTCTTGTGTTCGCCGTTCGCATAGCGATTCGTGTGGCACAAGGGACTTCGTTGGCCAGTCGAGAGATTTTCATTTTTTTCCCTTGTTTTCTTATTTGATAATCCCATGTGTTATCTTCGCGCTTTTATTTATCCTTCTCTCTCCCTATTGATAGTCGTAACTCGGGTCCGCGGTCTCAAAGCAGGTTATTCCCCTTCCTTCCCCACAATTGTACGTGCCCTAATTGTTACCGCGATGATACGTCAGCATTTTGTCTTCCGTCTCTGACCTGCGTCGGATTTCGTTGACAAACGCTAGGCGCTCACCGCCGTCGATTTTTGGCTCAAACGAAGAACCACATGGCAGGGCTAGAACCCATGACCTCGATCGTGGTAGTATTCGAGGGTAGCCACAACATCGCTGGGGCAACCGGCTACACATTGGATCCCAGAAAAACGGTGAATAATACACCGTTACCAGGCGGGGCCTTCCTTCAAGCCCTCCACCACATAAACCAATGGACACGTTTCAAAACCAGCCATCTGGATCCAATCAAAACTGGCGCGAGACAGTGCCACAACGTGACCTTTTTTACAACCAGTCCGGTTCATTTCGAAGTGACTGAGGTTCAAATATAGGCAAGCAGCTACCGCCACGAGACAAAATATAATTTATAAAAAACGAACGCATACATCTGTCAGAATTTGATGTTTCCCCTGAAAATTGATCATCGTGGTCTTGAGGTAATTTTGAAGAGGCCGGTCATACAAACAAGAATGCCTCCCAGCTCAGCCCCGCTCACAAACCGCCTTCTTGTTGTGTCGTAAAAAACTGACGAAAATCATTGGTTAAGACACGGTAGGCTTGCTACCGCCCGCCACTCGTACCCTATGGAGTTGCCGGCGAAGAAGTTTTGTCCGGTTGCCCCTAAGAATCAATGCGATACCTCGTTTATGTAACGTTGAGTATTGCGCTAAGCATCGTCTGTTGAACCATTATTTGGTCTACTTTTTAACCAGCCTGTACCCGTAATCGATATCGCAAAGCATATCTCACCTGATACCGCCAAATCTCGGTACCGTCTGCATCGAGCTTGACCGCGGCAAAGTCGAAGCTGTCGTCACTTGGTTCGTCCCACGTCCCATTTGTCCACCCAGCTAGAACAAAGGACCCATCGTCACCGGCTGCTGCGTGGAAGATCACGTCCTCGCCCACTGTGCCATCCTGCCACCCGAAGCGAGAAGCGCAAAGGTAGGGAAAAGACGTCACTGCGCGTAGTTTCAATTTGAGACATTCGGAAGAAGCAACGGACCCCGAGCCCTAGGTACCCGTATTAAAACATGCTGCCGCAATATGCCATCGATGCTCATGTACCAGTAACGTTTGGCAACACACCTACTGTAGTATATGTACACAAATCTACTGTAGTATATGTACAGAAATCCGCGTTTGTTCCGATTGATGGTCTGTGCCAATTGTTCGAACGATGCCCGTACAGATTATTCGACGAGGGGTGTTCCGGTTAGTCACGTACAGGCCAAGGCACGGGGCACCGGATGGGCCGAACCTTGACGCAGGCAGCTTTTATGTCTGTCAGCTAACGCGGTTCGCTGCTCGCAGTATCAGCGCCAATCTGTAAGGACAATTTGAGGAACGAAATGCGTACGAGTTGTTGACTTTCTGAAATAAAGCGGTCAACTTTGCTTGTACGAGATAACCGAAGTCATCTTGGGAATTGTTTTGTTCAAAGGGCCCAACGTTTTTTCCAAGCCGCCCGACAGGATAAATCGACTACCAATAGCCGCACCTGCCACCTCCAGACCTCGTCACCGTTGGCATCCAGCTTCACAGCAGCAAAGTCGTACTCCCCGCCGACGTTGGAGTAGGCACCGCCCCACGTGCCCCCGGTTATGCCCGCGAGCATTATCGACCCATCTATTTCCATCACCGATGCAGTGAGTGTACCGTACGTTGCCGTCCCATCCTGCCGAACAACAAAGTATGCAATCTCATGGGCTCAGTTGTGTGTTTTCCAAGCAGAAACCAAAACACAATAAAGAGAAAGCGTGCAGCAAAACCTACTGTATGTACGCGTTTAGACAATTCATCACCGTTCCCCGTGTATGGCAATACTGAAGACGAACAAAACACTACACCAGCGGTGAGGTCGTACAACTACGGAATTATGTCTAAAGAGAAAATGTGTTGATAGAGGTTCAAATTCAGACGGCGTCAACAATAGGGTCAAAATATAACATATTCCAGAGATAGGTATGATACATTGATACATTACTAGAAAATTTATTGTAAAGCTATGATGCGACCCAGGGTATAGCTTGGCTGTTTAAGTATCAATCAGGCCGTTTTGCACACCAAGCTCTGCAAACGCCACCACGTTGGGCTCATCACACAGCAACAACGGCCACTACCACCACTACCACTGCCATCACCACCACTGCCATCACCACCACGACCACCACCACCACCACCACCACCACCACCACCACCACCACCACCACCACCACCACCACC
>JBBMKB010014675.1:0-17211 GCA_037833945.1 Alaria marginata | reverse complement strand
GGAAGGTGAGATTCGAACTCACGTCCAAAAACCCATGGTCTGTCGACGACGCCATTTGTTAAGGTATTAGTGGGGTAATAGTCCGTTGGGCCACTTGCAAAAGGTTAACCAATTGCTTACCCAAACTAAGCCTTATAACAGTACCACGCCTCTGGTGAACACGTCGCGGCGGAGCCAAGGAAACTGCTATTGTCGGACGAATATCAACCCGATACAAGAGGCAGGGTGGGGATTCATTGTAGGTGTAAACAAATTTTTGGTGGACGTGGTATTGCCCGGTGAACGCGGTACGGAGGTCTTTACGGCTTCAGCCGTCACATTAGGTCGTTTAACTGAAAACTGGAGTTTTTTCCCCTATTTTTAATGCTATTCATTTCCTCTTACTAGCAATATACCTCGGTTTGGCCAGTCCACAGTGATGTCCCGGTCGTGTCAATAAGTGTCAGCTACAACACCACTAGTCGTACAAAGTCACAACGATGATGATAATTCTGCGGCATTGGGAGGCGCTGCCGGGAGTTCATCACGTACTTTGTTGGGCAATAATGAAACATGTTTTCTGCTGTAGATACTACTACTCACGTTAGCGTTGTAGTTGTCTTCGAACAAGGCGTCTCCAGAGAACTGCATGGCGGGGAGGAAACGGCGGCGGGAATGCAGCACAGGCGTCGAACGATTCATATATAAGGGGTATACGCTATCAAATCACTTGCATTGGCGAGACGACGCCACCAAAGAAGCGTTTTTCATAACCAGGTCCACATGCAGAATCATATTTTATGATATAATTAGGGAACGAACAAGCGTAAGTCTTCAATAGGTTGCAACCATGCCTGTACGTACGGTGACATTTATTGTTTGCGCGGCTGGTCTACCCGCGTAAAAGGCACTTTTTACGAACTCATTAAATTTATCCTGGAACTGAAGTACTGGATATGTTGAAAGAAGTTGACAATAAAATCAAGTCCAAGATTCTAAAATTGGGATATTCGCGCGGTGACCCAACAAGCCAAGGCCTTACAAAGACCCGATTTCAGCCATCTTGCTTTGCGCTGGCTCGTCACTGACAATAACTTGGAAACTGCGTGGGAGACGCCAGAAAGCATACGTTGACTACCAATATAGGGTTCCGCCTACACCGGCTTGTTGGTACATTTTGCCGTTGAGCAGCACGTCAACAGCACGTAAAATGATCCAATCGCAAGCATACGTTCAAAAAGTAATCGCTACGGAAACCGTGCGTCGGGTGAAGTCCTCACGCTCCAGTCATGACAAGCGCACTATATGTTCACAACTATTGGGTTTACAAATGTGCACTCTCACCGTCACAGTCCCAGAGTTGTACAGCCCTCCGCCCTGTCCGAGTACCGAGTTCGTGAAGGTGTGTGCGGATACCGAGAAAGGGGGATTGTTCGGTTTGAGTATTGACGATGAGGTTAGACTATCTCGGAAAAGCATATTTGAGTGGTTAAATACGCTCGATCGAGATAACGTAGTTAGGCAGGGATTCTTGCCGTATGGAGCTGGTCCGAAAGTCAATTCACGGTACGTGAAATGCATTGTCTGGGACAAATCATTACGGCGGGTTGAGCGACTCAAAGGAATATCTACCGATGAGTTTGATAAAGTTTTGACGGTGCATTTTTTTTAAGCTAGCGCACATAAAGGTTTGCCTGGTTGCGCGGGCCAATGTCTTTGAAGCCACGTTCCCCGTGATATATTGAGCTATTCATTCATGTTGCTGCACCCTTACCATGGGATGACTCCCGACTGGTTGCCACGTGTTAAGGATGGTTGACGAGTCTCCGATATAATAAAACACATCGCTTGCCTTGAACAGCGCAGAGGGTGAACGTTCTGCCGGTACGCCTCACATGTTCTCGTTCGAGGAAACTAGCTCACAATTCGCGCGCCATTTGCAATGCCAACCCACTGTGTACGAAAGCCTCGTAGCAGAAACCCGAAATATAAACCTCGGTATCGCAAAGACCGCGCCTGGCTTGAAATAAAACACCCCACATGCGGACACTCACCGCGGTGGTCCCAATGAATGCTACGTCACCCATGAACGCGAGATCTCCCTTGTTTGAGACGGCTCCTCCCTTTTCGCCGAAAGCGTCTTCCTGCGGCGGGCGCACGGCGGGTGAGGCGGCGGTGCTGATTATACGCTCTACTCAATGAGATACTTTAGTTACGTGACTGAAGTAGTGACTGAAGTAGTCGATGTGGTCCCTGTAGATCAACGCCTACGGGATTCGGTGCTTCGAGGTCAAAGTTCACATTCGGCTTAGTAGATATGCAACCTGTTGGGCTACCGTAGGCCCGTCGCATACGTAGCTGAACGGGTCGAGCTTCGTTCTCATAGGCGCTAGAATCGTGCATTGGTGGTACGACATACAAGGGAAAAACGTTTTGACGGTCTAGAGTCGTAGGCCTAAGGTGAGTACCCCTACGCTAGATGGCGGAAACGTGAGCTGTGTACACGGGCGTTAGATCTAAAACAAGGTCTGGCGTCGGTGAGTGCAATAGTATTTGTAATGAAGGGTCATTTAGCGGCCCTTCTGTGAAGAGTGTGAACCATGCAGAATCGATACGCAAGGTAGATATTCGAAGACATAACTAAGGCGGACGCATCCTTCGTTTGGGGTGGCACTTTCTAACAGAAGTGTTGGTGCCTGTCGGATGTCCTTAAATCAGGAAATACCCGATTGTATTGATGGTTCGCAGTACCATTGTCTAGGTACCTCGTCCATGGGATTGTTTACAGGTTTTCACGTTCGAAAGCTTTAAGAATGAGGTGTTCGGCTCGTAAAGGGCCTTTTCAGAAGAGGAAGCCAATAGATAGGATGCACCCCCGTCTTGGCATCCATTCGAGGGTAGGAGACAGGGGCGTTCGTCACGACCCGACGTGACCCTGTTTAAAATTCCACGTGTAAACGGAGACATCCCGACTGCACGGTGTCGAATACAACGCGCCGCGAAATAGTGCGGTTCAAATCCAAACACTCGATCTGATGCGTCCAGATAAAAACCAGACGCAGTGTTAGACGGGATTCTACCCGCGTTCAGCGTTGGCCCGGTCATAAGAAAGAAGGGTACCCTAGAACTTGCAAAACGTCAGGAACGTATAGAAGCTAGGCGGTTGCCGTTTATGGGGTTTGGCATGAATATAACCCGCTTCTCGCTTCGACAAAATATACTGCGGCTGTAGATATGTTAGTCTGAAACTTGAGTTCAGGTTATTTGTGAGGGGGCCGATGCTGTATATCGCCGTGTTTATGGACATATTGTTAGTACATGGGAAAGGGAAAGTTACATATTGTGAACACTGCGTCGTTTTCTCACCACGATAGAGCAGCCGGTGAAGGTTACGTCTTCCTTGAACGTAGCTGTGCACCCCCAAGTCACGTACAGGGCGGCTCCAATCCGGCCCTGGTCGATGCCAGCACGAACCAGTACGTACGAAAACTTCACAACTTCAGACATACGAAACCCGACGCTATCTGGGTACGACGAGAACTCAGAGCATTTTCACGAGCTATCGTCGTGAATAGTAAAGGCTTTGGAAGATGAGTCAATTCAACGTTCGTGCGTATTCCCGGCCATATTAACCACTCAATTTGATTCAGGAAACACGCAGTAGATACAAATATCGCGTACAATAGACCCCTTCACGATACAGTCAGACGAGATCAACAAGACGGGAACACCGGGCTTCACTCAGGAAAATATACAGAGGTCGGTCAAGTGCGAGGCCCAAAGCCAGTTTGAACACGATCCTCGAGTCGCCCCTTAAGCAGGGGCGGAGGAATGATAAGAGTTATAGGGTATAAGCGCGCTCGATATCTTTCAGCACAGGTGCTGAGTGAACGTACACGAACAACCTAGTTTTTCGCGCGGTACGTAAAATACAATCGGAGAGCGTGGATTGTACACAAGGTGTCCTCGAGGAGTGCACCAATATACAAAAAACAAATGCGCGGCCACCGTCGCTACCTGTACCATTGGTCATGAAAGATTGTCTACAGTACATAAGACGAACCCCGAGGTATGCCTGACTGGGATGTAGTCATATATCTACCAAGCTCACCTCCATGGTCTCCTGACTCTGCCACTGAACGATAGGCACCGACACTACCAATGACGAGCCGGTGACCAAAACGAAGCGAACATTGACGAGGCTCAACTCCTGAAGGGATGAAGTTAGCTCTACAGTGATGCCACCCGCTATCCGCGTGTTGGTGTTGCTGTCGCATGAAATCTGTAGGACGAGAACCGGTCGGGTTGGGAGCATGTTAACGCATAAGCACAACAGGCTGAGGGAACCGTTAATCGAACAGGGGCTTCAACAGGTGTAGAGTAGTGATATGTATGGAGTGATGAATGGCTTTAATCGCAACATGTAGACTGCTGCAGCCTATACTGTAGGTGGAATGGAAACATCCTGGGGAAGGCCTTGTGTAACTGTTATCCATCTACTGTAGTAAGGCTAGTATGGCCTGAATCATGTCTGCACCACTACGACTTAGATTGTGCGAGATAATGTGAACACATCAATACCAACAACGGTGCACGTTTTCTGCAAGTTGGTTTATGGACATACATGGGACTTGAAAGTTTCAGCCGAGCCCATGCACACCTCGTTCCTATTATTTAGACTACGCGAATGACTTATTTAGCAATGAGAAGAAATACCAGAATGGAGATTTACCAGACATTTCATTGGAAAATAGCTATTTCATCAAACAGATCATCGTCTATGGTAGTACAAGCAGGGGGGGGTTACTGGTGTCAAGTGGTTTGCATATATATACATAAACGGGGGGTTTTAATCATCAGAAGTTAATTTTTTACACCCAAACAAGCTGTGTGCTGATCGTAAAGCCTATCCTCACAATCGCTCGCGTTGAAGTTTACATTAGTAAAGTGTCTTAATCGTGGTTTTCTGGAAATCAGGAAAATAAATAGACTGGAAATGGCCGTATGCCATCCATACCGAAATATGCTTTCCGCGAGTATTCCTAAGGCAAAACAGGCTGTACACACAATAGAAGCGAATATAACGCGAATTTTAATATTTACTCAAGGCACCGTTGGACCCAATCAGCGTGTGGTCTGGTTCCTTGGTTCTTTCAGTAAAACCATCTACATATGCCATAAAAAGAAATGGCATTCTCAAATGCGGGCTACTATCCGAGTACGGTAGATCTCAGAGTGTACGCTGGTGCTCCCGCTCGAGTACGCTCTACTATAAATTGATTTCGTTACTTACACTCATGGCCCGCTTGTTCCCGGTCTGGTTACCCTTGCAGCGACAATGTCGGCTCCTGTGAGGTTTTGCCGTCGCGCTCGAATTCGATGGGCCTATGATGAATCCACGGTGGTCCAGTATGTTCGATATTCGATACCTGGTACTCGTATGTATGTACTGCGAGTTATGGGCTACTGTAAACCTACCATAGTACGCAGTATTTCATTTGATACTGCGAGAACTGGGCTTCAGTACGAGTACTATAAATATTAGCATTTTCGAGTGACCACCGAGAAGAGTACTGAGATACTGTATACACTGCTGAGCACTCTAAGGAAGTTTCCAGGCTCTTGATACTGGGCGTAGAGGGACACACTGTGTATTTTTGACGTCGTGGCACTACGGCTGAAAGTACTGCAAACCTAATAGAAGTCGAGCTGGGATGGCCAATAGTCGCTTGTAAACCCGTCCGACGTTTTCTCAATAACTTCGAAATATCAGGACTCCAAACGTGGCAGCAGCGTTACTGAGCCTGCACCGTATTTGCCGACGTTACAAGCTTTGGAACCCGAGTTGGTTTCGTCGACAAAGTCGAAAAAAACAATTGCCGTCAGATGTCAATACTAAAGTCTATACCAAAGTCTGATAAACGATGCCGCTGGTACTCGATGTGTGAACATTCCTTGAGACATAGCCTAACGATCGATATTCTTACTATCGCCTAATTCGATATCATCAATCAAAAGATATGGCGTGTATATGATCGCCTATTTAAAGTAAGACATTTGGATGATAGCTACGCAATTTACTTGGAATTTTCACAAGCCTTTCTTAAGGACAATCCAAGGGCGTTCGTTGTCTACTGCTCCTTTAAGTTTTATGATTTGTATTGATCACCTGTGCGCCAAAACATCGTATATTCCCTTTGGAGATGGACCCAGTGAACCTTGATTTCCCCAACAAAAAATGGGAAATCGAAAGAAGCAGCAGATATTCGCTTTGGAATACACTAAGGGTGCACGTGTTAGTATTTCAGCTCAATCTTCGAAAAACCTGATCTTGACAACAGCTCGAATAGTGCCCCATGCTCACAAGAGGTCAGGTACATACAAAGTGAACAGTTACGACCTACAGTAAGTAAAATACCAGGTCCGACATATCGCGATGCTGAAACACGCCGTACCGCCAAAAAATTTTGAAACCAACTTGAAGCGCGTGCAAAATGTTCCATTGTGTGTGGTGGGTACTGCTGCATTGCAGAAGTCTGCTGCATGCTGCGTACATACCTGGTACCATGTAGTACAGCTGGGATTCCACAATACATTTCTTGCATTAGGAGTTAAGAGTTCCTCGGATAGTAGTGTACACGGCGTGGTCGATCTCACAGACATACAGCACAGGACACCAAATAAGAAACAGGGTACTAAGAAACGCAGACTGGAATTTGCAGGGAAGTAAGAGATTCGGGAGCCTTTACGCTGAAGTTAGTGTAGAACGGACGTTCTCCCACTTCAGAAACTTTGCCTGGGTCAGTATATCTCTGTTTCTGACTAGGTGTCCTGTCCTGTACACTGACTGGAGGTTTATTTACTCGTGCTGTATAAAAATATGTAAAAAATGGTACGCGGCAGTTGATGATGGAAACACAGCACAGGAGACTAAACAAAACAAATTGAAATAAGAAAGAAGCCCGACATTTACAGGGTCATCAGTTATCCCGGAGCCGATCTATCAAGGTTGGCATAGACCCCACCCTCTCAGAAATAAGAACCTCAGCCTGGGTCATTTTGCTTTTTGTTCAGAAAATATCTTCACTACGTATAGGTATTGCTCTGTTTCGCAATTTGTGATGACAGAGCTTGTCTCTATGTATAGGCAGTCCGGGAAAATCAAATAAGAAACATAATTAATTACTGACCCAGTCTGGGTTTCTTATTCGGGAGAGGGTGTTTTCTTCACAAACCTCAGAATAACGGCTCCCGAATATGTTATTTATCAGTAAAAATCTTAGCCTGGGTTCCTTATTTCCTTGTTTCTTATTGCTGTAGGTGTGGTGTACTATTTAGCACGAGGCATTGGCTTGGACACAAGCTTTTTTAATTGGAAGTCACAAGGGGCGGAAACAACAGCAGGACACACACACATGTGACATTTTCTGTGTAACGAGTACAGTAGCTGTAGTGGCTAGCTAAGTAAGGTATACCCAGATACTGCCAGATATATTCGATCTCACAGCTGCAGTGATGCTTACCAGGTATATTTTTTTGTAATACGTAAATTCTGCCAGTGAAAGAGGCCGTTGCTCTTTTTCTTATAGTTTGGGAATGTGAACTTTTTGGTTAACTCACCGGTGATGCAGTGAAGTCGATGACGGCATCCGTTGTAATGGACGACAAGACAGCGAGATCAGAGCAGGTAGCCACGCTATACGTCGTCTGAGCATCAACGAACATTGGTGACCATGCCAGAGCCGTCAGCAGCGCGACGGCTGCGGTGTTCATTGAGTGAGGTGTTCTTCAGCACCACAATCCACACAAAGTAACAGGGAGTACCACTTATGCCGTTCGTTGTGGCGGCGTGGGGGTACCACGAAGACTTAGACTTGAACCAGGAGTTCTCCGGAGACCCGGGCTGAGTTTCAGCACTTACGTTTTTTCTAGACAGTAGGGTCCCTCTGTAGTGCCGGTATGTGCCCGCAATAGAAAACGGCACTTCTGCGGCAGCTATTCATTGCAGTATTCTGCCAACTGACACATTATGGTATCCCATCGGCCCAGAGATATTATACCAGCACTACTACGGAAAACGGCACTAACACACCGGCACTGCTGAGGGACCCCTACAATGTGGTATAAAAATGTTATTTTATTTATTCGTCGTGCTTATTTTCAGAATTTCGTATGATAGTTTGAAGTATTTTCAGGTGGAGTTCAGAATTCTGTAGCCGTTCGGGGTATTTAAGTATTTAAGTACATGTTATTCGTGAAACGAAGAACAAACCGTGTCAAGAAGAACACGCCAATATTAACACGTTTTCGTGACTTTGAAACGAAAACCAACAATTTTTGAGTTTTTTTGTCTGATCAAAACTGATCACCGTGGGCGTGGGATCCTCGAAAACAATTGAAACAAAAGTCGTGTTAATATTGGGGAGATAGGTCGGTAAATCACAAAGTAGTCGGTGCCGACATAAGAAAACCCGCCAATATCGTTTTTTGCCGATTTCCCCTTTAAAAATCCATTCATCATATAAAAAAAAAAATTCATGACAATCACACGCCGACGTCGATCAGTGCTTACTACTACTCTCTAGCGGTTTTTGAGTTTGGTGGATTGTTGGATTAAATGGCTTCACCATGCGTTTTTATTGTCATATAATACGTGTTTGTTGTCTTCGTGTTGATGGTGAGCACCTATCGTGCAGTGGTTACCACTATTCTTGGTGTTGAGTGTAAAGTATTAGTGTTCAGTTCGAATTACTGTTGTTATTAGATTTATCATAATCTTTTAACCCAGTAAAATGCGACATTTATTTGTGCACCATGCCTTCCTCACCATAGCGGCCGTCCTGAAAATACAGGACTTTGCAAATGCGATCCAAAAACAGTCGTTGAACCCCCTTCCTACAAATATTACTATCTTCACTGTCGAGTAGCCCGCCCCCCCCTCCCCCCCTTTCCCCGCTGCTCCGATCATCTGTTTAGGCCTAACACAATTCGTGCAATTACTCGTATTCGTTATGTCATCTAAAACTATTTCCAGCGACAAACAAGCTCCCCTGAACGATGTTACGACTCGATAACAAGTTGGTGCGTTCTACAGTCATCATATTTGGTTCCCCTTAAAAGTGGGTTTTATAGTTTCCGTGCAGCGATTAATTAACGACTTGCTGTCTACGTATTATACTGTTGATCCCTGCACTAGCTAGTACTAAGTGGAGTCGCCGACCCATATCCTCCATGAGGACATACGCACCCCGTAAAACGCGCGATCGGTGTATCACATAAAATTTGCAAAGTGAGTTTCGACGAAATCCTCGACATCACAGCTGTATTTAGTGTTTTTATTATTTTTTAATATCGATGGACTCCTCCGCCCGACAAGGTTAACAGACTGTAGACATCAACATCCATCGCCGGAACAGCCAGGCGAGCTACGTGCGGTCTACGCTACGCACGGTAGGCGTTAGGGCTCACCACTCCATACTTACTGACTGCGTATTTACCTAAAGTGTGTGTATTTCGCGGTCGACTTACAGAAAGTTAACATCATTCGTCAAGGCTCGCTGTGAAGGGGGGACTGCCCGCGCGTATCTTCAGTTTCTAAAACGTGTACCACGACCGAAGGAAAAAAACGAACGATACATTCCACGATAGGGGTTCACCATTTTGTTTCTGTCGCGCGTATCTTCAGTTTCTAAAACGTGTACCACGACCGAAGGAAAAAAAACGAACGATACATTCTACGATAGGGGTTCACCATTTTTTTTCTGAAGCTCTTCACTTGAGGAGCTCTGTACCCTCCCCGAAAATATGATTTTAGCAAACTGAAGCTGCAATCCGGTGATCAAACCCGTGGCCCATCTGTACCAAAAAGCTCAATTGCAAAAAAAAAGAATGGCATTCCGATGATTTTGGATTAAGGAGCCCCGTCATCCAGAAAATATAAACGCCAAAGAGTGCTACCTCTATCGTAGAACGCATCAAACGACCTTTCAGGAATCCGAAATATGGCAGTTTACGGCCAGTTCCTCAATTTAACGGAAACGAGATACAGCAGTAATTAACTTTACTGTTGACGTGGTTGCGTACTACAGCCCACTTCTGAAGGTCAGGGGGGTTGGTGTCCTAGTTACGTTGAAAAGAAAGGGGAATGTCTGTCGAATTTGGATAACGATGAGGCATGCAGTTGACGTACAATAAATTGTTCTAGTACATCGGTTGGTATGGAAAAATAAATTAATCGCCATGCCATCGACAGGTTAGGCCGGGGACAGCAAATCTACCGTAACGGCCTAGGTGGGATTTCCCAACGGCCACATCGTGCCAGCAGAATTTGTACCGTTTCGAACTAAACGAGTGTCAAAGAAGCGCACATCAAAAACGTTGCACAGGCTGCTGCTATCACAACACGATATGCCCATGAACACATTCATCGCAGTATGAGTTTGTTCGCTGCCCTCTCGATTCCGGCGTCGGGAGTCCGAGACTTGAACCTCGGTATGCATTCGAATCGCTTGATAAGAGGGTACTCTACTACAACCGGGTCACAACTCCCCCCCCGTAATCACGCCTAGGCCGTCGCGAAAGAGCAGGGACCGCAATTCTTGTCGTCGTCCCGACCACACATTCAAATGTGACGCTAAAGACGCAATATGACCATCAGCTCCAGCGCATCTTTTAGATATATCGCGTACTTGTTTAGGAAATGACATGCTCTTGTCGAAAGGAAGCAACCACCTCCCGCTTTATCGCCACTGCTGGCATGTAAACAAACGGAATTGTCTCCAACACGACGAAACCAGCACATACGTCGAGGATCCAAGTGTTTACCATGTGCCTCCCGACAGAACTTGACCTGCATAACCGAGGTCCATTCGAGGGCACTTGGTCCCGAAAATGTAGAACCTACCGCAATGTTGTCAAGGCTCCTACCGTGAGGAGCTATACACCGTTCCAAAGGGCGACATAGATACACAGTGTAAGCTAGCCTCGATACACAATTTCCTTTTGCCAACTACCAGTATCTAAAAAACCTTTGCGAAACCCACACGCCGTATCGAAAGACACTGCCTAGCTCCCCAGTAGAAGCTAAAATAGCCACCGAGGACGTACCGGGCTTAAACGAGCAACCCCTATAGTAGACGGGTCTTTGACAAACGCATTGTTACCGTGCTAAATCCAGCTAGAACTCCCGATGTCTCCCTGTCAGCCAAACTGTTTTTACAGCAGAAACGGCGCGATAGGGCGAAATCTCAGAAGTGTAACAGCACCCCGGGAAGTAGCTACTTCAATTGTTTTCATTACAGTTCCCTACAGTGGCAAAACCATTAGCACCCAAAATTTAAGGCCTTTAAGCACCATTGGAGTATCGTTTAACTGTTTCCAGTATCCCTTCCGAACATTTCACAACAAAAGCTCAAATTTCACGCGGTACGAGGACCTTTTGTTTGAACGGTCGGGTGAGGTGGAAGAGCCTCGTTTTGTCCCCACCGGCCCGACAGTGCGAACAAGTGCTTTGTCGAGAAAGCCGTGCTCCGGGCAGTGCGAAGGTTGCTCTCCGGCCATTCCCCACCGCGACACCTTTTCACAACCCACCACTTTGCACCTCAGCCTGAAGTTGATAACGAGGCTGCCCTTGACGTCACTTTTATGTTCGGCGCATGCAGTGCCCGTCGTGGCGGTTGGTGCGCCCCACTTTGGGAACCTAGTGCAAGACTCATGCGTGCACCGCTTGCTAACGACGTCAACCATGCCGTCCTCAGCATGCCGCTTGCAGAACATCGCCGATTTGCTGCCCGGGATGTCGAAGCTCGGCTGCTTTGCGCATAAGTCATACGAGCAGAACCTGGATTTGAATGCCACCATATCCTTCCCGGCGTGCTTTCTGCAGTAGTCTGCCGCTTTGCTGCCCTCGACATTGAACTGAGCGTAACTAGTGCATGATTCGTGAGAACAACACCTGGTGTAGATGTCCACCATGCCGTCTTCGGCATGCTGCCTGCAGTACACCGCCACCTTGCTGCCCTTGACATTGTACCTGGGCGTCTTAGCACACGAGTAATGTGAGCAACGCCTACCGCCAACGCTTACCATACCGCCATCAGCATGTTGTTTGCAGTACATCGCAGTCTTGCTGCCCTCGGCGTTAAAGCTCGGCGTTGTCGTACAGGAGACGTGTGCACAGCGCCTGCCAAACACGTTTAGCATGCCATCCGCCGCATGTTTCTTGCAGTACACCCCTGACTTGCTCCCCACGACATTAAAGGACGGGTACTTCATGCAGGAGTCATGTAGGCAGCGCTTGCGATAAATATTCACCATGCCGTCTTCGGCGTGCTGCTTGCAACTTACCGCTCCCTTACAGCCCTCGAAATTGTAGCTCGGCTTTATGGAGCAGGACTCATGCGAGCAACGCCTGCTGCGAACGTTAACCATACCACTATCGGCATGTTTCTTGCAGCACATCTCCGTCGTTAGGCCCTCCGTATTGGAGTAGGGTGATTTCGAGCTAGATTCATGCAGGCAACGGCGACTCTTAACGTCCACCATTCCCTCGTCAGCATGCTGGCTGCAGTACACCGCCGTGGGGTAGCTCGCGAAGTTGTAGCTCGGGTGGTTGTGGCACGAGTCATAGGAGCAGCGGTTGTGGACAACGTCAACCATCCCGTCCTGAACGTGTTGCTCGCAGTACACCGCACTCGTATAGCCTTCGAAATTAAAGTAAGGTGCTCTCTCGCACATATTATGCGCGCAGCGCGGCATTATCGCGCCAGGTCGTGAACGTGAAGAACCTGCGGCAGATCACCACAGGTTGGGGACAAGGAAAATAATATTTGGGTTCGGCATATATTAACGTTTGCTTGTGGGGTCATGAGTACAAGTGGACATATTTGAGGGGCTTGCAGCAGCAACTCGCACTACCGCAGCCTTCCCGGTGTTTGAGGTAGTACAGGTCATCCCGTTTGAATCATGGCATGGAGCGTTTATGTCACCCAAAACCGTTACTCGGAATTTTACAAGTTTGGTATGTCTCGTATTTGTCGCGAGTAATACAGGGTGTCTGTTGTATTCACCTCGCAGCTGGAAAACTAACTTCTGCTCAGTAAATAGATACCTGATATAATATTTTGATGAAAGCCATCGCTTAATGACACGAGAAAAACAGAACAGTAAAAGGCGCTCACACCATCACTCCAACCAGGCATTTACACTACAAACTACATGTAAATATTTAGATGCCAATGCCTCTGAATTATAAAGCATTTTGTGGCTGCACTCGGCACACGCCATTGCTGAGTAATTTGTGTGACACGCATAAAATATTTACCGCCATACAGAGCTGCAGCAACACGGAAGGTCGTGCAAACCGACCAAACCGCCATCCCAGTGCATGTTCAAACTCTGTGCACGCGTGGAACGTTGTATATAGGTCACGCGATAACACGGCCATACCGCTTTATGAAGACACTAGCGAGTAGGCCCCGCCTTTCCAGCCGAGTGGGGCGGGCACAACAGTTTGGGTTTGCTTCAGTACTCGTATAATAGATCTCCAACGAGCCATGATGAAGCGCGCAAGTATATGAATACTAATCTCGGCATATTATTGGTTGCTTTTCGTGCCTATCACAGCAAACACTCCACCCACACATACAGGAGCACACACATATGCCAACACAGAACACCTTCCGTCGCTGTCACAACGGAGTTTTGTCGCTGCTGCTGCTGCTGCTGCCGCTGCTGCTAGTAATGGTGCTTCGTCGTAGCAGCCAACCGAGAGGGTAAAACCAATTGGACTGGTGATGTTGTACAGCGGGCGGAAGAAGGGAGCGAATACAACATACCAGGTATGAGAGAGGGGATCGGGCTATCGAAAAGAATAAACAAAATAATGTGGGGGTTTCCATGCATCAACTCGGCTCAGCGAGGCAGAACGCAACCCCTTGACAAAAAAAGCCAGCTCAGCGACGCTGAACGGTCGGATAACCACTACGCGGCTAGGCCGGGATCCAGGCATGCGTCGTTGTGTATCGATAGGCGCTTTTCTTGCCCCGCACCCAAAAGCGCGAGAAAAAAAACACGGCCGGCGGAAAACAGCAAGCCAGAAAAATATAAGTCATATTTTACTCATACATATCTTGCTTAATTAAGAAAAAAAAAAAAAAAAATTGCTTTCTGCTGGGTCAGCCGTACCCGGTGCGCTTACATTTCGTCCGCTTTCCTTCGTTCGTTTTTTAATTCTTCGTTATTGGTCTCTCTGTTTTACAGTACCAGGTATGTGCCCACATCATTTCTATCTCTCTCGGGGGAACGATAAGGGTGGACAATGGGTGATCTCCACCGTAGTGATGTCGTTGGGTGGAAAGGACTAATTTAATGTGAAGACAAGACGCACACACATATGCATAATACAAAAACCTGCATCTCACTACCTGGTACAGGCCGGTTCATGCCAAAAGTGCCAAACTTCCAGCCCGGCCAAAGTCCACGCCGGTTTTTGGAGAAAACGTCTGAAAAATTGCACACGCGTTCTGTACACCTTTTTGGAAGTATCCCACGAACTCGAATGACGGGGTGTTTTTGTTTTGCCCTATAGGTTAGATATTTGGATATTAAGTGTTATTGCCGTTTTTTGGCGTTTCCAGGCGATTTTGGGCCTTAGGGGACACCAAATTTCTCGCGAGTACAAAGCAAAGAAAACCAAACATCCCGTCATTCGATTTTTCGCAAAGGGCACATAGGACACGTGTGCGGAGTTTCAGGGTCTACTTTACAAAAATGGGCGTGGACACTTGGACTTTTGTACGAAAAAAAGTATAAATGTACGGCATAGGCTTCAAATGACTTGTTTCCCGTGCTAAACCGACTTTGGACGTGACACTTTACTCTAAATCGATACAGCTTTATCATATATTCGAATAGTTGATTTCATGATTTGGGGTACTTGACACCGGCTGAGTTCGACAACGAAAAGGTTTTGGTTTTGACACGATGTTTTTTGGACCATCAAGTTAAACGCGTGAAGATAAGATTTCGACAGAACAACCTGTAAATATAGGTATCTTAATGGGGCCGCTTCGCCCTCAGCGCACCTCAGCATTTCTTAGGCGTATATTTTGCGTTTGCCGGGTCAAATTTCGATGAGGACATCCCCTCGGCGCGAAACTCCCTCGCCGGACTTCCCTAGCCCTACTGCGCCGAGGGCGCCTCGACCGCGCGCGTTCGGTGCCCTGAGTCAAACGTAGTTGTCATTCAAAAGTTGGCCAAAATCTACTTTTGAACCGTGGAAATTCAGAGGTCCTTGGTTTGATCCTCGCCGTGGCGACTTTTGTTTTTAATAGTTTGTTTTTACTTGAAAGGTGTACCAGGTACTTTGTTCATTTTGGGCAAAAAAACGACAGTCATATAATACGTATAATACGAGTACTGCTGTATTGGCATTGTCGCGAGCATATGATGTGATACTGCTGTCCTGTCTTCCGCATGCGCTCTGGTGCTGCTGTTATTATTAATGCTGCTGTTTTTTTTTGTTGCTGGATTGTATGTTTGTAACGCGTACCATCAGGTAAGAAGTATATGACCTACCAGAGTACGAACGAGCGTATGATATCTCACGAGCACTCGCTGTAGTGCTGCTACTGCTGCTGCTGCTGCTGTACGAACGAGTAATACTGCTGCTGTTGTACGAACGAGCATCACTTTCTTCATGTAGGCCCAAGAGGGAAACACAGCAGCAAAGGAACGCGATGAGAGCGATAGCTGGTGATGCCCTTCGAAGCATTTCGGTCGGCGTTCCTTCTTCGTGTTGCTTCCGAGTGGGCAACTGCTGTGCTTTTGCTTTACTTTTGTACGCTACACATTGTGCCAGATGTCAAGCTGTGTTTTGTTGCTTTTCAGTGTTTTCTGTTTCTTTGCTCAAAGATGATTCGTTTATTATGCAACCCTTGGCAGTATACTCTACCGCATTCACGGCCTGTGTTTGCTTACGTACTGCATCCTCTGCCATTAGGGGCATGCGCGGAGCCGAAGGCGGGTGTCAGCCTACCGCGGCGAAGCCCGCTTGGATAATATACAAACCTCCTCCCTACTCCCTCCACAATATCATACGTTCAATACTATGAACTGATTTAATACAACATCGTGCACCCCTTGGCAGTAGTCTGTCACTTTAATGATCCGTCTCCGCTTATTTTACCTACCTTACGGGCATGCGCGAAGCCGCAGGCGGGCGTCAGCCCACCGCGGCGAAGCCCTCCTTGTAAAAAATAAAATATAATTGAAGTCTAGGCACGGTCAAATCCTACCATCGTGCGAAATGCTGGGACGCTTTCGTATACGAATTGCAGGAGAGATGAGACGGAAGCCGTCAGTCGAGTTATCTAAAATTCGAGAGACGCTGATATCTACCAGGTATGTATTTCTGCGCTTTATCAGTATCGCGATATTTGTTAGCGCACTTTGTGCTGCCTGAAACTGAACATCGCGTGTTTTCCGCATGCATCGGGGGTCTAAAACTCGAAACGAGACGAACCAAAGTTGTTTGCCCCGTGCCGTCCGAGAACCAGATCGGCGTTAGTCTAGTACGAGTAGGGCACCACAAGCTACCAGGAGGTTAAGATGAGCCACACACACGCGGCATGGGGCTTGAGAGCGTTGTCTGCAACATCGGTGGCCTCTATAATACAGTATAAACGCGCGGAAGCCGTGATACGTCGTGCTTTGCGGTAGTTTTGGATGTTACGGTTGGGGTACGGGGTAGGTTGGGGAAAGACACAAGAAACACGACGAGGAACGAACACAGAAAGGCAAGGGGGTTGACACAGCAGGAGCAACTGACTGCTGTGTTGTGCCGTCGTTGCTGTTGAAATCAAGCAACCAGGCATTCCTTTCCCCTTGGCTCGAGAGCAGAGGGGCACCCGTCTGCCAAACGGCTAACCCAATCGTCGTGGATGTTGTTCATGGTGCCTCTCTGGATGCGTAGAAGAGCATACGTGCAGCGGTTGTGTGTGTGTCGTTGGGCATTCTCAGTTCGCTGTGTGTGTGCTGTAGAGTTGTACCCCGTTCGTCTATTACGCGGGTACCCGACGGGTAGTACCCGGACCTGTCACTACCCGTTCGGGTACAAGTAATACCTAATACCCGCCGGGTAATTGGACTCGGGTATCCGGGTACCCGGTTATGTACGTGTCTTCGGTTCGATATATCCCCCACCATACCTCCGAAAACCCATAAGAAACAACT